>VDFB02257818.1:0-41390 GCA_007258455.2 Sequoia sempervirens
AACCATAATTTTCTAATTAATTAGGTTCATTTAAAAAGTTATAAATGAATGACATGTGGCAAAAAAATTTGAGAAAATGGGTGAGAAAAACTTTCAGCCCCACACCAAAGCTACCTACTTAAATCTAAAATCTAAATATTAGGGGCTCCTATTTTTTTACATAAGATTCTATTTTAACATGTGAGATAATTTTCTTCTTTTCATAAGACCCTCTACTTGACAAAAATATTTTTTTAGTACTCTATTAGACCACACTTCACTTGGTTGAAGTTCTTCATAGTTATCTTCTTGGTCAAAGCCCTTTCTACTTGGTTGAAATACTCGTACTTTTTGCATAGTCATAATCTCTCACCCTATTTTTTTTACTTTTTTGTAGGTCTAGTTTTAACAAGTTGTGATTATGTTGTTTTCTAAATTATATTTGACAAATGCTACTTGTAGGAACCTTTCTTTTGTTCTTGTAAGTACTGAAGATGGAAAACTCATGACAAGGAGAGTATACATCATCAACACTCATATCTATATAGTTTGAGTAGATCTATGTCCTTTGAGTATTTGAAAGATATAAATAGTTTCCATCTCTATTGTTTGATATTAATTTTTCATGCATTCTCTTTGTAGCTCACATGAAAGTCAAAGTAAGAGAAAAATATAATGGTAAAATCATATATCCATGCCTTTTTGTCTTATGTTTGGAACCATTGGGACTAGGTTGTCCATTATGCATTAACAAATATGTAAAATGAGGTATTCTACATGAAAGTTGGAAAGTAATGTTACATATCTAAATCCCATAATTAAACATCTCCAAAAATTCTTCTTGATTTGAAGATCCCCATTTGCCACCATAGTTTAGATTTGCAAGTGTAGAATTGATTGTGGTCATTTATGTGCTTGAAAATCTAAACTTGAAACTTAAGATCTATTTTTTAAGATTCTAAACCTTACCACTTTTATTATTCAATTACAAAAGGATAAATAATTGATTATATCAAAATTAAATCAACATTATAAAAATGCATTGCATGCTTTCTTATTGTTTTCTATCATTATTCTAAAATAATTAATTTGATTTGTTGAAAAAATTATATAAAGAAAACATGACTCTTATGATTCAATAAACTTCTCAAAAATATTTATAAACAATATCAACTCCTTACTAAAATTTCAACATCAAAAAATAAGAACAAACAAATTTTAATCATTAAATTTCACAAAATTCAACTCCATGACTAAAAATTTAATTCCACACTTAAATTCATATATACACCCATATCGACTACTTTACACTCACGTGATTGTACCCTAACCTTTACCCTAACCCTTATTAAACCCAAACCTAAATTGAACCCTAATCCTAATTGGAAAATATCCCTATTTGAACTCTAACCCTAACCCTAATTGAACCCCAAGCCTAATTAAATCCTAACCTTAACTCTAATTGAACCCTAACCCTAACTATAACCATAGTGTAAAATTAATTAGAATTAGAATTATAATGTTATAGCTAACCTTAATACAAATGCTAATTCTAATCAAAATTGTAATGTTCATCCTAACTCTAACCCTAACCCTAAGCTAAAGATTTATCCTATAACCCTAATTGAACCCTAACCCTAACCCTAACCCTAAATGAACCCTGACCCTAACCCTAGAACTCTAATTGGACCCTATTTAAATTAAACCCTAACCTTAACCCTAATTAAACTCTAACCCTAACCTTAACCTAATTGAACCTAATCCTAACTCTAACTCTAACCCTAATTGAATTCTAATCCCAATCCTAACTCTAATTGAACCTTAACCTTAATTGAACCCTAATCCTAATTGTACCATAAACCTGTACCTCTAAACTCTAGTTGAATTGTAACTCTAATTGAACCCTGATCCTAACCCTAACACTGATGCTTACCCTAATTGAACCCTAACCTTAACCTTGACCATAATTGAACCCTTATTGAATTTGTAACCCTAATTCAAACCTAACCCTAACCCTAACCCAAATTGAACACTAATTGAACCCTAACCCTAACCTTAAGTGAATATTAGGGTAAAAGTACAAACCATTGTCGCACTTTTATAAAGGAATCGACCAACACAAATAAAAATTCTTAACTTCGACCACATAAAAGTGGTCATTATATTTTGAATTTAAAAGTGATGTAAAATAATGAAATGTAGAACTATCAATGAAGTTTATTCTTGTAATTTTTTATTTTTTTAAATAAAATTTGTTTTGATATTTTTTAATAAATTTAAGAGCAAATTTTGAATTGCTAAAATTTTTAAGAAAAAGTGATGTTGGGTTGACATCAAAAAAAGAAAAAGAAAACAATTTTATTTTCCCCTAAATTTTTTCCCAAATATATAACATTGATATCTAGTGCATGAAAACCTAATTAAAAATTTTGATGTATATTTTCCTCGTAATAACGTGTTAAAGTCAAATGTACTAGAATTTGATAGTTTTCATTTGACATCAACTATTGTCTATTTTTTTATCATTTTAAAAAAAAATTATACCCTTTTGGAGAGGATTCTCTCCTCTAGTGCACCATATATTTTTCAATTTTTTTAATATTTTTTAGTTTTTTTAATTTCTAACCAACCTCATTTTTGTTTTAACAACCTACAAGTGCATTATTTTAAAAAAATAGTCATATTAAAATTAATCAAAATATAAAAAATTATATATTTGAATTTTTTGACTCCGAGCTCTATAAAAGGGTATTTATAGTTTTTTGAAAAAAATCATTTTGATTGAAGAAATATCATGTTCAAGTGGAAATTTTCAGAAACTTCTAAAAAAATATGAAGTGGTTGCCAACAAGGATGCCACATAGACAGTTTCAGGTGAAAGGGTTTCAACTGAAATCCTTTCAGTTAAAAACATACATGCAAATTGAGTCAGATTTTAAATTGATAAAGGGAAAAAAATTGTTTTGTTGTTTCGGGCAAAATGATTTTGCCCAAAACTTTATGTGCCACGTATAGGCCATGCAGTTTCAAGCGAAATTGTTTCATTCAAAACTATTTAGTTAGTTGAAATTGTGACACATGTTTGTGCTTTTACCCACTAACCCTAATTGAACTCTAAATTTTTAGTCTAAAATCTTGAAGTGCCTTAGATTTGTCCTTTCATTGTTATTTATCATTCTTGATGCTCAATATAACTCAACAAATTTACACTTTGTAAGGTTTTAATGGACACCTTTTATTCAAACTTAGTATCTTAATCAACCCTACTCGATTATAAAATCTTCAACATACTTTTTGTAGGGATTATGTGGGTTTCTTCAACTCTTCTCTTTTTATTCTTCTCAATCATTTTCCATCTTCCATCTCTCATTATACCACCAACCTACTTTAGCTACAGTAATGATTCATTCATGTGAATTAAGCCTTTTATTAAATTGATTTTTACTATCATTTACATATTTTATAAATCAATTTCTCAAACTCTTCTAACCTTTACAACTTTCAAATCCACAAAATCTACCATTAGAGTTGTTGCTCATAAATTTAAATTTTGCATTTATGATTTGTGAGTGAACTTGAGGTTGATAAATGTTGTTTTTCAAGTCCAAGGTAGATAGGTTACATTCTAGGGCACTCTTGAAGTTGAGATTCCACCAAATTATTTAGAAACCAGTAAGTTAATTAGGGTTAGGGTTGAACCCTAATTAAACTAGAGATCTATCACTCTTTTGAAATTTTATTATTTGTATTATGACTTAGCATTCTTTATTATTCTTTTCAATAGCTTTTCATCAAGTCCATCCTCCATTAGGCTTATGGTTAGCATTATAAGATAAAGTTAAAGTATTATAATTTAGTATTTTTTCATATACATACATACACATATATATGTATGCATATATTATTTTTTGAGCGATGAAAGATATAATTGTTTGAGTATGTTATTCATTCAAACCATTTAAGTTTGAAATAATGTGAGACTAAATATATAAGAAGAAAGGTGAAACATAGTACCATTATCTCTAGGATTTAATTTTTACTAATTAAATAATTTATATAATTTTTTAATCTAATAAAGTATATAATTAAAAATGTTTTTTTTGGGTGAAAGGCATTATGCCTATATATTATATTAATATAAATAGCTGATTACAAAAATGCCAAACATGGCAGTGAAAAGTGTCTTCAAAAAATATACATAAGAGTGTTTATCTGCCACCCATATCCCGAATACAACAAACTAGTACCAAAAATGGATACCACTATGAAAACATTAAAATACTAGACATCACCCATATTCACTGCTACCTCCCCATATAGACCCTGAACATATTCAATCATTTACAAAAGACTGACTAAAGCATTACATGAAGTAATATATGACAACATCTAAAACCTAATTACAAACCCTCCCTAAATGTCATACACTAGAATGAACCAGACTTAATGCCACCCCTATGAGGGCCAAAAACTGAATTCTCATCTTGTACACCTTGAGAGGGAATCTGCATTTGACTTGCTGCCACTACTTGTGTATGAACTGTAATATTAATGTCAGGCACTTGAGGAACCAATCTGTTACTCCTGCAAATCAATAGATTGCCTGAAACTTGCAACCCTCGAATGCAATCATGGAGTTTGAGAAAAGAAATAGCATGATATTTCCTTCTAAACTAATCTTCTTCCTCCCAATGGAACTCAGAGTGATATTTATTGAGTGCTTGATTTAAAAAAGAAGAAGAGTCATACATGTTTGATAGAATGAAACCTTGTAGTGTCTTTGCATACCTTTTCTTATTATGAAGAAAATGACGAGGAAAAAATCCTCCAACAAAGCCATCTCCTGAGTTGAAATCATACTGTTGCACTCCTTTCAATAAGGCATCATCCTCTAGGTAGCGCCCAACAACAACCTTGTTTGCTATCACTTTTAGAGTGTTGTATTTCTACACTAAGTCCAGGATATTGGAAAGGAAGACAAATAGGATATTTACTGGAAATATAATGTGTTGGGAGTCAGTGTGAAGAATCTCTTCCCTGACAATTGTTTTGATATAGTTAAAAATGTTATTTTAAAACAATAGAATAATTTACTTTTAAATTTAAAAGTTATATTAGTGAAGGAAGGAAAAAACAAAATTATACAAACATATATATATAAACTTTTAAACTTATTTTAAAACTTAATAATTATGTAAAAAACTTAATTTTGAGAAAAATAATTAATGAATTTATAAACCATTAATTGCTTTGACATTTCCATATAGAATTGAATGATTGCAAAAAGAAAAAAGATAAAGCCACTCAATTGCTTTGTAAGAATATAATATATATTTGTTTATTTTCACTTGTGGTGGGTATGTCTGAAGAGCAGCTAACAGTAGAATTTTCTTATTCATGAATTAGATTAGATGATGTCTCATTTCAAGTCTTCAGATTAAAAAATCATCATATTTTGGTCTGTATTTTTGATAATATAAGTTGCATTTACAAGGTGCAATACCCTTTACACAAAAAGCCCTATGGGACAGAGTTTAACAGTTCATAGTAATATAATAAAAACCGGTAACAACAGACAAAAAAAACATAGTCACAACACAAAAAAACAAAGCAAAAAACCCCATAGAACAAACAAGACCGACACCATCACCTAGCTAAGTTCTCCCTTTCCTCCATGAGGAACTTATAAACATCACCACTAGCCTAATTAGTACTGGGATCAACCTCAATTGCATTCTTCTTAACTTCCTCCTTCAACACAACAAAGAGAGAGACCGCTGAAGCTCTTCTTAACATTATGGTTCGTGTTATCCCAAACCTTAACATTTAATTTAAGATTTTCACAAAGCTCTTCTTCATATTATAAGTATTGGTGTTCTCTACTGACATTTCTAGCTTGTAAAGTTGGGATGGAACCTATTCTTGATATGAATACTGCAAAAGATTTAATACTTTTCCATATACTAATATTTAGTTGTGAAGAGTTGAAATCATTGATGAAATTTCACATAACTCTAACAAATAGTACAACTAAAGCCAAATGTGATAGTATTCTTGTAATGAGATAAAACCCCAAGAAGCTTGTACCACATATTGACTTCTTAAATTTCCTGCAAAGTTGAAGCACTCATTAAAAGTATCATTAAAATACTTGGCTCTTAGCTTTTGAAGCTCATTAAGCTTGTTTACGTTGAAGGCGTATCCTTATTTGAGATGAGCAGGCTAAGTTTTACCATTGATGACTCAAATCGTCCTTCCGACCATGGAAATAATGTTTGCCATTCATTTTCATCGCTGAATATCTTGACATTATAAGTGTCATCAAGGACGTTAACTTCGTCATGCATGACGAAAGGAAAACAAAAGGGAAAATTGAGGAAGTGTCACGACAGTTTCCTGAAGCTTATCATCTTGCTTAGCCAAACAACACACCGAGGACGAGTTCATTTCAACATCTTGTTTTGGTATGCAAAAATGAGTGGGTTGCATAGGCCTCACGTCGTGGCCAAGGAAGCTGAAAGCTTCAAAACAACATTTCAATGAAAGTATTTTCCTAAAATTGAATCTTTTCCTCAAAGTCTTTTGATGATGCTCAATCTTCCTCTTAATGTCCAAACAACAGATAAAATGAATCTTTTCCTAAAAATGAAGTAGAATGTAATACATAAATTAGAAATTTGTGCATATCGTTCCACAATGAGAGCTTTTTATGCTTCTAGGTGTTTAAATTGGAGGTGAGAAACCTTGTTGACAAATCTCCGACTTGAGCTACACATTTTTGATGGGGAGCATTCATCTGAGTTGACACAGTTGCTCAACAAAAGCTTTGTAAGTTAACTTTTTTGTAGGCACTCTTGGGTCATAAATTGACCTCATGTACTCCATACCCAAAACATAGACCATGATTTTCCAAATTGACTTTCCACACCTCTTTGGCGTACCCATTGCACACCAAGGTGCAATTGCTAGTTGGAATCTTATTGATTTAAAATATCCTTAGAAAAGTCTTGCATTGTAGAATAACCTTTATACAAAGCCTACATTAAAAGAATCGTAAACAAATTAGTAAACACTTTGCATCTAAATTAAAATTGAAATTATTATTAATTCCCAAAAATATCTACAAAGAGAGCTTACAAAAGTAAAGCCCCAACTTTGATACATGCTCCCCACCATTGAATAGTCATATCGACCAAAAAAGAAGACAAACAAATGGGATGTTATAAAAAATGGCATCCACACTTCCATTCTTTGCACCATTTGATAAAGCTTCCTCATATGCCTTTGACAACCAACATCATGGTCTAAGTGAATAAATGCAATGCTTCTCCAACCGTAATTCTTCACCAAGGCTGCAAAAAAATTCATCTAAATGGGATCACCTTGCGCTATGTGAAGAAAATAAGGGAATCTCTTATTGGAGAGCACAATACTTGTGACATGCAATGAGAGAACTGTAGCATTGGTTACCTCTCCAAGGTCTGATACAAAAGGCTTAGCCTCATATATTTGCGCATCTATTAAATCCTATTTTAGGCATTTTTCTCTCAAAGGTACTACCCACGTTATATTCCTCTCTAGCATACCATTCCATGAATGGATTTGAATCACCCATCCACACCCCATCAGATATGATCTTCCTTAAACATTTTCCTTTATAGTATGGGATTATGAGTGGTTCATTGTCATATAGAAACTCATAATAAAAATGCATGCAAGAATGATATTTGGTGAGAATAACCCACACCATACATAAGATATTCAATGAAATTAAAAAAATTGAAGCTTATAATGAAAGTTATCTTAGTGCATAAAAGTAAAACAAATACAAATCCAATTTACAAAAAGACAAATTAAATTAAAAATAATAATGCTTACAGGTACTGGAAGATGAGACTGGGTTGGCATCACCAAACCAAGCCAATTTTGGGCTTATATTTTCATGGAATTTAAGGAAAAAAGAAACACCAAACCCTACTTACCTAGAATTCAACTTAGAAAATAAAAGACAAAAATCAAAGAGAGCCCAAAAAATAATGAAGGGTTGGGGATGGTTCCTGTGCCCTTCCCTTCAAAAATTGGTTCTAGGGCTAAGTGTAGACACACACACACCATATTGAATGTCATTGAAGAACAATACCCTCTCTCTTCACTTCCACGTGCTGCCTATTGGGCTTGGAATTATCATCATTAGGCATGTGATGGGGAGGATGATAATATAATCAATCCATTTGTAGGCAATGATCCTCACACCTAGATCCAACATCTCCACATACTTCCCCATCTAAGAGACCCGTAGAAAGAAAAACTAGGTTGGGCCACACAGAGACAAGACTATGTCTTGGTTGGAGTAATGCATGAAATCAATTAAATAAATATGACATTCTTGAAGCTTTGTTCTCATGTAAAATTTAATAGGCATCACTTTCAATTGTTACAAAGTTCAAACTCCAATGAAGACCACTCTTCCACTACCATCTAACGAAGACCATGAATTTCATGTGTCTAACTGTCAACTATACGTTAAATTTTGCAACAGGAGTTATTGTTTACACCAGGTCCACACTACTGTGCTGTAGGAATTCCTCTTGATGTAATAATAATATATATTATCATCTAAAATAATTTATAAATTAACTAATTATTAATTTATAATAATCTTTTTTTTTGCTTGGTAAACTATGGACATTGGGGCCCACTCCCATAAATATAAATCAATAATAACAACAAAAAATTATGACCCTTAAATAGGGGTGCCACTACATCACACATTTCTTCAAGATTTTCCCCTTTCTTAGATGATCTTAGCATCATTTGATGTTGGGTTTTAAAGGGAGAGACCTCTTCCTCTTAGTCCATTATTGATTTGATTGAGAAAGGATCTTTGTGTTTTATTTAATTTTTCCTTTTGAGATGTCTTCTTTGCTCCTAAGACCAACGCTCATTGGGGATACTATTTTCATTGATGAAACCTCTATTTTATTTGTAGTCTCGGGGAAATCATTCTCCCATGAGATTGATGAAACCTCTAAAATGTCTCTATTAATAGAAATCATATGTGGAACCCCAATAATTGAGTCTTGCAATTCAAGTGAAGGTGGAGTATTTGGATTTTGATTGGCCTTTGGAGGAATCCATATCATTCTAAGCATCTAGTGGAATGACATAATAGTGGGACTCAACCCTAATCCACTAGGCGAGCATACAATTTGGAACATGATTTCTCCATTCACGACCTTGCATCTTTGGACATTGAAGGGTAGAATGATTAGTTGAGATAAATTTCTTGCACCTAAAAAGCAAATCTTTTGAAGTCTACTAGTTGCCTCCAACATTTGTTTCCCACCTTCAAAGAGATCTTAGCAAGAAGACCTTTGAAAAGATCCATTTCAACACATAAATATGCACATGTGGAACTTGCATAATTTACTATTTCTTTTGAAGCATAATGATAATTACCTAAATCATTTCCAATGGCCTACAAACTCTTTGATTCCCAAAACAATAGGTGGAGATAAGGTAAACACACCCAAAGGTATGTAGAAGAGAAGGTCTTTGTTCGAGGATCAAAAGATGGAAACTAGGGTTTAATACATAAGAATTCCCCTTGGAAAATCCATGGACCATTTTTTAGCACCTTCTCCTTATCATCAAGGGAGTCAAATTCAAGGATAAAAAATCCCCTAGTATAGGGGTAAATACAAATTTCTTCGTCCATCTCGTCTTTCCAATTTATTGTGATCCAAGAGTGGAGGTCGCATAACTTCGACCATGTTTTCATGAACCTACAAATGAGGGCATGATCTTGCAAATATTCCTCCCTATCACAAATAGATCCATCCATCCAAATATCTAGAATATGGGCAAAGTGATGGACAAGGAGAGGGCAACCCTCATTGATGTTTGTGCCAAGAAGTGAGCAACTAGAGGGAGAGACATGGGAAAGGGTTTTGGACATTGAGTTAGCTTTCCCCATTGTGAAAGACTTGAGCATCAATGTCTAGCACCCCTCAAGAGTAGCACAAGTCGACCATTGATAAAAAATCCAATCTACCAAAATGTTGTTACAGACTAAGGTTTGAAACATGCACAAGTCATTTCAAAGTAGAGAAAAAAACACTTAATAACTAATTTATAATTATATTTAAACATATATAATAATTATAATTAGAATGTTATTATTATATAAAATTAATAATATATATTATAAATAATTAATCAATTTTTTTTATAATTTTCACATTTTATTTGAAAACTTTCTAGTAATTTTTTAAACTCCTCAAATTTAACTACAAATAAATTATTTATTTTTAACAAATTTACTTTAATCAAAAAATTATCAACCTCTTGAGTGAACTTATAAATCAAATTATTAATTTATCATAATATTTTTTTTTTAATACAACAGGGCGACCCAACCCAACTGCCCAATTTTTTATACAACAGGGGTGTCCCCGTGACCTAGCCCAACTGCCCAACAACCCGTATCTTGGGTGCCTGGGGTGAGCTAGGGCAAGACTAGTCCCTTGTGGGTGAGATCCCCCGCTCGCAAGAAGTCCCACCTCTTAAACCCGAGAGTAGAGTCGAACCTGAGACCAATGGGGAGCAAACCCACTGCTCAAGCCAACTCTGCTACCTGTGTGAGCTAATTTATCATAATAATTACCTGTAACTATAGTGATTGAACATTTTAACAAAAACAAATTAAAATATATTAAGATGTCAATGCATATTAAAATTAAAATATATTAAGGTGCCCATGTATATTAAATTAGTAATGAAAAGACACATTAATCGGTGTCACCCAAAAAAAATGGAGTGCAAAAGAAGAAAGGAAAAAATAATTTTGAGAAAAAAGTTAGAGAAGGAGAAGGTGCAACAACAATTTAGGAACTAAGTGATAATTAGACAAAAAAATACTTGTGTTCTAAAAATTTTAATACTTTGAAAATAATACTTTAAAAAAATTATTTTTAATGGTAAAAACATAAATTCTAATATACAATTCATGAATAAAATTTTTATAATGATTTTAATGGTAAAAAAGTAAATTCTAATATGCAATTCATAAATAAAATTTTTATAATGAAAATATTATTTGTTAGAAAAGGGTTTGCATATTTTGTTTTCAATAGTTTTTTAAGCATATACGTTTTTCAATTAAGAGAATTGAATTGTAAGTTATCTATTTTTTTTTATTTTTTTATTTTTTTTATTATTAATAAAAGGAGGGTAAAAACTTTATTGAATCATAACAGCAATACAAAGTCCAAAGAAAGAAGCCACAAGGGGCCAAAAACAACAAGAATTAATTCACACCCAAGAAGCACCTCATATCCTCCGCAATCCACTCCTCAAGAATAGGGGCCATATCAAAAGGGAGATTGCTCCAATCATCCACAGACCAAGAATCAGTCTTTTCCGACGCCCATCTAGCCAGCCCATCAACCACCCTATTCCACTCTCGCAAAATATGGCGGAAAACAATGGACTCCAAGGTAGAGCACAAATAAATAATTTGTTTGACAACCACAGCTAGCTGCCAATTCGCATCCTCCAAATTTTGATTATTCAACATATCAATAACCACCTAAGAATCAGCTTCACAAACAATCCGCCGCCATCCAAGGGAAACCGCACGCTCAATCGCCAAGAGAATAGCACTTGCCTCCATAACATTATTAGTTTGCAAACCACGATACATAGAAAAGAAGAAAACCACCACTCCAAGGCTGTCTCTACCAATACCACCAACCCCAGCATGCCCAGGGTTACCCCTAGATGACCCATCCGTATTAATTTTCAACTCCCCTAGAGCAGGGGGGCACCAAAAGCCCTCACGAGCAACCCTCTCACGCCCTCGCCTACGATGCACTTTGCTCAAAATACACTTCTCCCCTATGGCAAGACCCAGGGCATTTACAACACCCAAGTCCCCAGGATCAATCGGCACAGACAAGTCACACTTTGCAGTCAAAGTCTCTTGCAAAGCCCCAAGAATTCGCCTCCAAAGTTGCCCCATGAGCAATTTTTTATCCAAGAATATTCTTCTGTTACGTTCCAACCAAATTTTCCAAACAATCAAACTAGGACCAATGCTCCAAGCAATTTTAAGAAAAGAGGTTGTAGCAAGAGAAGAACCCTGTCTCTTCCAAAAATCCTCCAAAGAAGAGACATGGCAACACGGTAAGCTCCAAAGATTCCACCAGTGATGCCAGATAGTCTTAATAAAAGAACACTGAAAAAAGAGATGCGATAAGCATTCATCATGCTGACCACATAGAATGCACATGGAGGGGCCCTGGAACCCATGTTTCCAAAGATTATCCCAAGTAAGACACTTACCTTGAACCACGAGCCAAGAGAAAAAATTACACTTAGGCCAAGCAAATTTATTCCAAACATGCTTCCACCAAGAAACCTGGGAGCTTCCAAAAACTTGTTTATCCAAAACCTGATAACCAGAGGCAACCGAAAATTTACCTTTCAAGTCAGGACCCCAAGCAAGCACATCACCCCCTTGGAGAGAATTACAGACACGACCCGATAAAATCTTAGCAAGCTCTTGACGATCCTCCACCGCACCACCAGGAGGCCAATCCAAGGGGCTCTTCCACCTGGACACATAAATTTGACCCAAAGATTGTTGAGATTTGAAATCAGCTACATGACTCCAACCTGCCTCCACAAAAATCTGGCACAAATCTTGGAGATGGGGATGAGATGACACAATGGGTGGGTATCCATCCCAAGAATCATGCCAGAAAAGAGCATCTCGACCCCCATTACAAATCCAAAAAAGTCCCTGTTTAACCAGCTTGGCACCACGTTTAAGTGTACTCCAGATCACAGAGCCTTTCCCCTCCATACTAAACCTTGCTACCTCCCTACTTTCTACCGCCCCCAAATATTTGAAGGTCAGAATTTTAGCCCAGCACATATGTTATTGAGAGCACCAACGCCAATACAACTTAGCAGCCAAGGCCTGCCCATTCAAATCAGTCTGTCGTAAACCAAGACCCCCCTCCTGCTTTGGCCTACAAACAACATCCCACTTCACCAGACTCCATTTTCTATGAAGAAGATTACCAGCCCACAGAAACTGACGAGACAATTTCTCGAAATCTCTAATAAAACTTTAAGGAATAGAAAGAACAAAGCATTTATAAACAGGAAGAGCTTGGACCACCGACTTTAAAAGAGTCACTCTACCTGCTGAAGAAAGCCACCTGCAAGTCCAATGACTGACCAATCTTCGAAACTTATCAAGAGTCTCTTGCCAAAACCTTTTGGGGAGAGAGCGAACAACAAGAGGGATTCCAAGATAGGAAAAGGAAGCGAACCAATATGAAACCGAAGGATACCAGCAATTCTCCTTTGAATACCCTTAAGAGTGTGGAAGAAATATATGAAGGACTTCCCCTCATTTATGCATTGCCCAGAAGCTGCCAAGTAACTGTCCAAAACACTGCGCCAATTGAGAGCCTCCTCAACCTTAGCCTTGCCCATCAAGGTAGTATCATCTACAAATTGCAGATGAGACTGAGGGGGAATACCATCTCCCCAACTCCATCCCTGAAGCAAGCCACTAGCAACCTGAGCACGAATGAGTCTTCCCAGGCCTTCCACAAGGAGGATGAATAAGTAAGGAGATAGGGGATCTCCCTGCCTGAGGCCTCTAGAAGCACCAAACAAACAAGTGGGCTCACCATTGATAAGGACCGAAAAGGAGGAGGAAGTGACACAACTCCTAACCCATTCAATCCAACCCTCAGCAAAGCCAAAAGCTCCAAGGATTTTAAATAGAAAGCTCCATTTAACATGATCATATGCTTTAGCCATGTCCAACTTGATAAACATAGATTTATCATTTGAGAATTCCATAGAATGGATGGCCTCAGCAGCAATAACCACCCCATCCATGATCTGTCTTCCAGCAACAAAACCCCCCTGCTCTTCATAAATTAAGTCATCAAGCCAAAGCTTCAGCCTTTCCGCAATCAACTTAGTAATAATTTTATACACAACATTACATAGAGCTATAGGCCTAAACAAATCCAAGGAGTTAGCTCCCATCTTCTTAGGAATAAGAGCTAAAAATGTAGCATTTAGGGACTTCAACATTTGTTTATGCATAAAGGATTCTTGGACAACCTCTATAAGGTCCAATTTAACCACTTCCCAGAACTCTTGAAAAAATTCAATGGGGAATCCATCAGGCCCAGGAGCTTTACCTTTCTTCATTTGGAACACAACCTTCTCAAGCTCCGACAAGGTAATAGGAGCAAGCAATGATTCATTCATTTCATTAGTCACCAGCTTCAGGATACAATCTAAAATTTTAGCTTCATCCTCCTCCGCAGGAGGCGAATCCTCAGAGAAAAGGGTAGAGAAATATTGAATGCATTCAGCTGAAATAGAGGTTGAAGAGGACAAAGATTCCCCATCAGGCAACAAAATAGAAGAAATAGCATTACCTTGTCTCTGATCCTTAACTGAGTTATGGAAGAAAGCAGTGTTTCGATCCCCAGCCTGGAGCCATTCAATACGAGACTTTTGTTTCCAAAAAATCTCTTCTCTTAACTCCCATTCCTCAAGCTCTTTTGTTGCAGCAACCTCTAATAAACTCAGCTCCTCTGAGAGGCCTTGATCTCGAATTTGTCTAGTAATTAGGTCCAGATTATCTCGTGCCTTTTTCTTTTCCTGAAATAAATTACCAAAATGCTGCCTATTCCATCTTTTCAATCTGTATTTAACATACTGGAGCCTCTTAGAGAAAGAGTACATGGCAGTGCCATATGCTGGCTTCCCCTGATCCCACCAACCAGGGAGCAAAACATGAAGAGATTCATCCCTAAGCCACATGAGTTGGAACTTAAAGGTCCATCTAGCACACCATTGAGGCACATCAACCACTAGCTTAATAGGCCAATGGTCAGAACCACGACCATCCAAAATTTCAGAGCTAGTCAACCACCTGTCCCCCACCCAAAAACTAGACACCAAAAATCTATCAAGTCTTTCAGAAATAGAAGCATCACCAATTCTCCTATTATTCCAAGTAAAAAGACCATTGCCAGGCTTGATATCCACAAAATTCAAAGCAGAGATATTGTCCTGGAGCAATAATGCAGAAGCCTCCAGCCTTGCAATACCACCTCGTTTCTCTGCAAGCTCCGTGATAGCATTAAAATCACCTCCAATAATCCAAGGATGGTAGGGAAATAAGCTGCGAACTAAACGAATGTTGGACCACAAAAGTTGCTTGCCCTGCAACTCCACAGGCGCATACACATTGGAGAAGAGAGCAATTTCCCCTGACATAAAACAAGAGGCCACCATGGAAAGGGAGGACTTAAAAGACACCCACCAAAGGGGGCAGATCTTACGCGGGTTCCATAAGCACGCCACCCCGCCAGAAGACCCTTGAGCACCAGTGCATTGGCATCCACCATTCCCCCATAACTTAGGAACTAAATCCATCATACCCTCCACAGAGAGCTTAGTCTCTTGCAGAAAAAGAACATCAGGCGAATGACACCTAATCAAATCCCGAACAACTTTTTGTCTAGGGCCACTGTTCAAGCCCCTTACATTCCAAGAGAGAACTATCATTTCGAGGGGCATGAAAAATGCGAATCTAGAGTCTTGACTAACCCCGAATCCACCAAAGTCTCCCCTATCATCTTAATCTTTTTCTCATCCTTCTTCCTTCCCAGCTTAGAAATTTTCTCTGGCCCCCCCTTCTTGAGAACTTTTTGCAGAACACCCAACTGAGAGGACGCCTTAATATTCTTCTTGCCCACCTCCGGACCAACTTTCTGCAAGAGGTGAACCTTATCCACACTATCTTTCACTACCTCATCACTACCACCCAACTCATCCTGAACCCCCATTTGACGATTTGTCCCTAGAGCCAAAGTCCCATCAGCAAGCGGAGCCATAATCACCTCTGAGTTGAGTATTACCTGACCAGGATCTTTCCCGACCTCATCTAAGCATGGCACTCCCATACCCCCCTCCTGTTGGGGAGCAAGCATTGCCTCAACCGAAGGGCCATGCTGATCAATATCCAAAGTCCCATGATCTAGATCCAGAAATCCTGGGTTCACCTCCTGCTGACTAAGATCCTCCAGCACCTCAAACCTATTGAAGGTGTCCTCCTCCTGCCTGTCCTTCAAAGTCCTTTTATGACCTTTATTTCTGTTTCGGCCTCTAACGGGAATAAAACCATCTTCCCTACCACCAGAACCCAGAATTGGGTCCTTGCCCTTATCCACACTAGGTGGATTAGCCGAAGGTTGAGAAGATTGAGCCTCCAAAGGCTTGGCCTTTGGACATCTGCGTAGGAGGTGACCATACTCATGACATAAACGACAACGAAAGGGAAGTGTTTCATAATCCAGCTGTTGCACCCATGAATAATCTCCTGCACTCACTTCTAAAGAGTCTGGCAATGGCTTACTTAAATCAATTTCTACACAGAACCGGGCAAAAGTCATTACCTTTTTGAATTGCGTTTGCTGAGACGAACCCATAGGTTTCCCCAGCTTCGAGGCTAATAGGTACAACACATCCTCTCGCCAGCATTCCATAGGGAGCCTTGGAAGACGAACCCAAACCAGAACCCGATTCAGAAGTTCCTCCGCCGGGTTGAAGCCAGCATGCCATGACTTAATGAATAAGCCCACCTGGTTATAAAAATACGGGCCCCCTTCAAAAATCCTATTCCGATCAGCCAAGCAGTCAAATGTAACCATGAAGTAGTTATTTGCCAGGAGGCGGATCTCCATCTCTCCCTCAGGCATCCATGTCTTTTGAGCCCACATATCCAAGAATTGCAAAGAAATTTTCAAACCTAAGAATTTGCAATAAAGAGAATGCCGTGCATAATAATCAATGTCTTCAGCCAACATCTCCATTGGAATGACTACATTCGGCCTCTCTTTACACCGTTCGAGGCACCCATTAATCTTTAGAATTCTAGGCCCC
The DNA here is from genome assembly GCA_007258455.2 of Sequoia sempervirens. NCBI lineage: Eukaryota > Viridiplantae > Streptophyta > Pinopsida > Cupressales > Cupressaceae > Sequoia > Sequoia sempervirens. The sequence goes on from VDFB02257818.1 coordinate 16,972, forward strand.
CCCTGCCGAGCCCATCTCGACTTTCTCAGGTTCCACCGAAAAAAGATTATTATAAAAAATCTTCGAACCCTGTGGAGAGGGTTTCGAACCAAAAGCAGAGCGGAAGTCCATATTGGGACAAACCCTAGAAGATTCTCCAGTATCCATCAAAGAGCACACAACACAAAATGAGCAAGCAAGGCCAAAAACAAAACCAAGAGCCCTTCGATGAAGGCACACTCCACTGGACACCAAGATCACAACCCCACAACCCCAAAATACACACCTGCTTCAAAAGAAAAGAACCTCCCCCCGAATAGCGTAAAAAACCCACCCCCAAGAAGCTCCAGAGAAGAAGAGAACAGATCCGACCTCCAAACACGCATGCAACCACCAAAAGACCACATGCAGGCCGAGCCTAGATGGCTGCGGCCTCATGCAGCACTTGCAGAGCCATTCCAAAATCCCTCAACACCGGACAATTATGGCTTGATAATGGCTTTTAAATAGATCTCAGTCTTTTCTTTAATATTTATCATGGTAACCCTTGAGTTCCATAATCCACCTTCTGTAAGTTATCTATTATATAAAAAAAAGATTTATCAATTAATTTGTATTCATTTTGTGATATTAGTTTTTTATGGAATTAGTGTATAATGAAATTGCTCATATTCATAATACTTATTTAATTTATATTTTTATTTTGAATAGTTTTTAAAGTTATAGATTTTTTATTAAGTAGATAAAATTATAAAATTATATATATATATATATTTTGATAGGTAAATATTTTTTATTGATAGCAAAAAAAATTACATCGTGCCCTTTCATGGCGACATTTCCAGAGAGTTCATAACATAGACAAACAAAAAAGGGTTCCATATCAGACACCCAGCTATACACCTGTATGCTTTACCAGTGATTATACAAAAAACTACCAACCAAAGAACCTCTAGCCACCGAGACCCTGCTCGCCAAAGACCACCGCCCAACTAGGACACCGCAAGACCACCTAGGCTTCCCCTTCTTAGTGCCAAAAAACTCGAACCAACACTGATCCCTATCCGTCCAACTCCATGCCTTCAACTCTTAGATAGTCATTGAAGAGTTCCCTCTAGTCGACGCCACCCAACAACTCAAAATACATGTGATGTTTCAAAAATATCAACTCGCACGTCACTCTGTTTCTATGCTCCATGAGCTTCTCCCCTTTCAAGTCCAGCAGAAATGAGTACCATTTGACTCTCACACCTGGAACGAGAGCTCGATTCAAGTCTCGTGGACGTGGAAGTCCCACACCCAGCCTCACAATGATTATCACATCCTCCACCCCCTCAGTCAAGTTATCCCAAACCAATTTGCAAATCATCAAAAGAGCCACTATCTTAGGTACCTCCAAATCTAGTAGCGTTGCCACAAATCGAGTGGTAATGCCGACATTGGTCCACCACCTTTTCGCCGTCGGCATGAACTCCTTGCCTAGCAACATCGCGACTGCTTCTAATACAAGTGGATCCTAGTCCATGAACACAGACTTGAGCCTCCCATGACCAATCTTACCAAAGAAAGCCCAAAGCTTTCGCCCAAACTTCAAGCACACCGACGTTCCCATCATCCTCGTCCGATGACAAATGCTTCGATCACAAGGAATAAAACGCCCAACTTTTCCCACAATTCGTGCGGGATGAATGCCCCGCGTAAATGCGCCTGCCATAAACCTCCTACGACCTCCACTTCAAGTTGAAAGCCATCACACCATCAGATACAATCATCAGTTCCCAACTAGTTCATCCTGTAGGCAATTAATGCCCTTCGCCGCCAAGCTCCCCATCCGCGCCAACCGAGCCCTATGCATCCCATGTAACACTACCTAAGCCGCACCAAAACCAAGATCTCCACTCGGCAGCTGTGAGAATTATAAAATTATATATTATAAATAAATAAGATTTATCAATTAATTTGTATTAATTTTATGATATAATATTTTTATGAAATTAGTGTATGACTGACATAATTATCTTAAATACATCTATTTAAAAATATCAGAATGTCTATCATGAAATTATTTTTTAAAATAGATCGATGTCTCAAGATCTATCGATGTCTTTTAGATAAATGTATTTAAGATATCTATACTAATTTAATTAAATATCTAGCTATAACACATATTAAATTAAAAAAACAAACAAATAAAATATGTGCATTTATTTCCCATACAGCTGTAAAGAGATTGATTATATGCATATGCGATATGCATTTATTTCCCATACATTTGTAAAGAGATTGATTGATATGCATTCAAAATTTTTGAACTGATTTGTGTCATGGAATGTAGAGACCTAAAATGTTAATTCTAAAATTAAATCAGCTGAACTATACACTCCTTAATAGATTTAGATGAGAGTAGTTGACCTGCTGATGGGACCCATCAGACAGGAAACTTGTCCAAAAGTCATATAGGAACCTCATCAGAATGCGCCAGGCAAACAAATTTAGATTAGTATTGCGCTTTAAAATTGCATTAGAATTGGTCCAAGGTAATATATAAAATAAATGAAACAGCAGACTTGTCTGCGGGGAGCAAATTCAAACCAAGTGGGTCGCGGAAGAAAGTATAGATAGATCTATTAGAGAGGGGTAATTGATCTACCTAGTGCAGCAGGGCATCTGTTTTTGGTATTTGGAGAAATGGTGCGAGTGGATTGAGAGGAGATTTGAGAGATGAGATCGAGAGTTGAGGGGATGGCGAAAGGTGCAAGGAGTGGGAAAGCAGGGAGGTCGACATGGACGTGCACGGTGGTGCTGACATTGTTGCTGATAGTATCAGTGCTGCTCTTAATGCTCTTAGCGCTGGGAATTGTTTCGCTGCCAATCAATGCTACACCGCCCGAGGGCCTCGTCACTGGTCTCGCTTTATCCAATCGTTTGATCGAGAAGAAAGTTCTACCAACACACAAGTATGCATTTCTCCATGATTCCTGATTTTTTTAACGAAATTTTGGTTTAGGAGGACTTACAATTCATCTGCTGTTTTCAGTTCCAGATCTGTGCACCCACCTGCATTCTCATCAGTTTTCAATTTATTCTGTTGTGGGTTTTGGTTTTTATCTTTTTGGACATTTGGTCGCCCGCGTTATTTATAATTTCCATGTTTATGTAATTCTTAATTTCATTTTCTCCCTGTATTTAAAATAAACTTTACAAGGTCCATCATGCCAATGCTTTTAATCTGTTGTTGACCAATTGGTGGAGTGTAGGAGTGATGGAATGGATGGGCCAAGGCAATGGGCCGAGGTTCTCTCGTGGGAGCCCAGGGCCTCTTTGTACCATAATTTTCTGGTATGCACTTATTTTTTTTAGCCCAATAATTGTATTGCAATGTAGTTATATCTTTAGTTTAAGATATGAGAGTTCCTTGTGCGTCTACAATTTGGATGTACGGTTGGTCTTAATGTGAAGTAAGCTTTATAGCGATGCCAGTACGCAGAAGTGCAAAGGGGAGGTGTAACACTGTAACTGGCCGAAAGGTTCGGCAGTTTAAAGTTTGCATAAACTATTGGTTTTCTTAGAAAAAATGATTCAACTCAGTTTTAACGTGTGAACCAAAATAGCAGTCTCGGCAAGTTTGACCCGAGCCCTGATTCATAAACCTCTGAATTGGTAACCCCAGAGTTACATCAACAATGGATTCTTAAGATACTTCTTCATTCCCCACTGTCAACAATGCTGTCTTAATGAAATATCCTCTGCCAACTTTATTACAGTTCTGCTCACTTTCTATACAAACTCTTATTAAGGAGAATATAACCCTTTTTCACACATTTATTTGTGAACAGCAAGGATAGACTTCTGAATACACATTTATTCTTGCAAATTCAATTATTCAGAAAATTTCATAAATACCTTATAAAATTTGTCTTCAAAGGAGACTTTACAAATTTGCACAAACTGGACTCCGTCATGAATCTGCCACTAAACCAGGCTGGGTTTTCGTCCAACCCTTTTCAATCTGCTGAAGGTTTTCGTCCTTAGAGATTTACCTGAATCAAAGATTCAAGCTCTTTGCAACAAAGCATAAGAAATGATCTCAATCATGGATGCCCAAATGCTTTGCCCTCAACTCCTTTTAAAGGCTCCAAGGAATCTTCTAGGAGAAGCCAACTCGCAACTAACTCCATTTTCTAGAAGAAACTTACAAAATAAAGTGACCTTTCTAATATTTTATTATTTCCACTTTATTTTAATTAAAATAATTAATTAAAGTCATCTTTTTGAAATAATATTCATTTTTAGACAACTTAAATTAATTAAATTAATTAAATCACTTTATCAATAATTTGGGGACATTACAGTGCTCCCTTCCCGGAGATTGCTTGCCCTCAAGCAATCTGCATTTGCATGCCAAGATTGAATACCAGGATCCCAGATCCATCTTTAAAATACTGTTGCATCCATCCGTTGCGCTACTTTGATAAAATTGTCATACAACAACATCCTGAAAATCATCCCATCTGAAATGTTGATCCTTGGATCCCAAATCTGAAAATCATCCACACCCAATTGGTGCACATGGACCTTCACAAATTCAATCATCCTAGAACACAAAATAGTTTTGGGTGCAACAAGTAATGGTCTCTCATCTGGATACTTGGTCAAAAAGTTCTGCAAACTCCAAGTGCTTATGTCATAGATCCCGTCCATATCCCAATTATGCCCAACAAGTGCATATCTTATCAAAGAATCATCACCATGAAGAGACTCATCACAAGTGAATTTCTCAGGACCATTAGGACTTATGTCATACCTCTTTGTAGTACCTTCAACATTTTCAAGTTCCTCTTCCTTCTTTGACGTATAAGATAATGGGCTGCTGTTATATATCAGAAAATTAGTCCTTTCTTCATGCTCAAGTGTCACCAATTCTGTCCCTTGGCTGCAAGTTGAATCTTCATTTAACCCTTCAAGTCCTTCCTCCATGTCTCCACTATTTGCCATCATTATGTTGCATTGTTCTTTATGGAATGGGGCTGTCATAGAGGTTTGAAATTCTTCTTTTGGCCGATCTAACATAGTTGATTTGGTAGCCTTTATGTGACCTTCATTTGTAGATTCGATAGATGACTCATTTTCAACCTTGTACCCATCTTGAACTGTCATGTGCTCTTCACTTGTAGGTGCATGGAGTGATTCTTTTCCATCATTCTGCTGAATAGTGACTGTTGATTTACCACTCTCCTTGTCAAACTCATTGTGAAGATTTTTGGAAATGTCCTTTGTAGCTGTAGCAAGCCTTTCCTTCTTGCTTTGTGATGTAAATTGTCTTGATATGGAATCTGTTAACTGCTGCAAGTCCCGAGCAAAACTTTGTTGTGACTGTTAAGGATAATAGACAGCATCGATAAAATGCTCCAGCTTGATAAATTAAATAATAGCTATGTAGCTATTTAATTTATATATATGACAACGAATTTGTTTAAGAAATAAAGAGACTCATCCAAGGCCGACCTCCATCATCATTGGCGCGATTATCTATGAGGACGACTTATCTTATTGGTCACATTTATTTGTAAAGAAATTTATACTTATTGTTTTGGCCGACTTGCTTCATGGAAGAAGGTGCCTCTTCAAATTGTATATATAGAAGATCACTTATCATTTTGTAATAATTCAAGTTCGATTTATTTCAATCAAGTGCGAATTTCCTTAAGAGCAGGTTGCGAATCTATTCAAGGGCAGATTTAGTTATCATAGAAGTGCAGATTATTATCAGGCATTGCATCTGTGTTAGGTGCTGAAGATTGGCCTTTTAATTGGCCTCATTGTAAAGAGATTTGTTGTTGCCATTTATATATATAAGAGTGATCTTTGTTGCTGGGTTTTTTTCTCCCTCAAGAGGAGGGTTTTTCCCAGGGTATCTGTTGTGTTATTGTCTGATTTTGAATTAATTTTCCGTGCATATAATCTGATCATTAAAATTTACATGGTATCAGAGCGGGTTTGAGAGGATCGTGATCAGATTATTGCTAATCAACATACCCTATTTGTTCACTTAGTCAAGATGGTGAATGGTTTGAAGATCGAGGATAGACTCGAGGGTGCATCTAACTTCACATCATGGAGGTTTAGGATCATGCTTACCTTGCGTGAAAATGACTTGGGTGAGTTTGTAGAGTCCAACGTTCTGAACCTGAGGAGGAAGAAGCAAAGTTACAATGGGTGAAGAAAGATATTAAAGCAATGAAGATATTGGTTGATTCCGTCAAGGATCATATTGTGCCTATCATCTCTAAGTTGAAGACTACGAGAGACATGTTCAAAACATTGGAAGAGATGTACGAAATCAACAATACTAGCCGAGCGCTTGCACTGAAGCAACAACTTCATCATGTGAAGATGGCGAAAGGTGAATCAGTGATTGCATACTTTATGAGGATTGCAGATTTGAGAGATTAGCTCTCGACAATAGGGCATATGGTTGATGACAAAGACCTGACTATGCTTGCTCTCAATGGTCTACCTTTGTCTTGGGAATCTTACATTCAGGGAATCAGTGCAAGATCAAAATTGCCTAAGTTTGATCGCCTAAGATCAAATTGCATTCAAGAGGAATCAAGGTTGGTGGCAAGAGGCGTTGGTCAAAGTTCAAAGAACGAAGACATTCATGTTCTCGCCTCCCATGCTTCAAAGAAGAAAGGAAAAGATGGAAGAAAAGGATTCTTCAAGAGGAATCGTGACAAGGGAAATGATGTTGCACCTCCATTCAAGAAGAAAAGGGATATGTCCAAGATTCAATGTTTTAGGTGTGACAAGTTTGGGCACTTCGCCAAGTATTGTCCAACTAGGCCCAAGCAACAAGCTACTGTTGCAAATGTTGATGATGCTTCTCCACAAAATGATTCAAGTGAATATTTGTTCTATTCGGCATTATCAAGCAGTGTACCTTTCGACACCAACACATGGATAATCGACAGTGGTGCTTCACGACACATCATCGGCTTTAAGGAGCACTTATCAAGTTTGGTGGAAAAGGAGTCTTTTGAACAAGTCATCATTGGAGATGATGCTAGCTACTCCGTGAAAGGAATTGGGACCTCTACACTTCATTTGGATTCCGGCATCTCACTTCAGTTGGGTAATGTTCTTTATGTTCCTGGAATCAAGCGCAATCTTATTTCTATTTCAGCTTTGGAAGATAAAGGATATCAAGTTGCCTTCTCCAAAGGCAAAGTTTTAGTGTGGATGGAGAACTCTAGCTTCAAGGATGCCATTTATATATATAAGAGTGATCTTTGTTGCTGGGTTTTTTCTCCCTCAAGAGGAGGGTTTTTCCCAGGGTATCTGCTGTGTTATTGTCTGATTTTGAATTAATTTTCCGTGCATATAATCTGATCATTAAAATTTACAGTGACAACATAATTTCTCGCTGAAGATCATTCAAGATGTCTTCCATTTGTTTCTCCAAACTAGGCTTCTTCTTCTTTGATGGAGAGGCAGGAAGGAAGGTGGGCAACAATCTTCCATCCTTAATTCTACACCTGCTATAGGCAGCCATTGATGTAACCTTTTCTACACCTGCTATATGTAACTGATTTCCAACTGAGTTCTTCCCTCCAGGCTGGCAGGATTATAATCGTACAACACCCACACTATAATATTGCCAACTTAATGAATGAAGCCACAAAATTATTCTTCAGAGAAATACATATCAGCAGCTAAAATAACTAATCGTGGCCCACAAAAATAAGCATTTCCAGAATCATTATGCTAAACTTAATACAAACAACAAAAAATAACTCCTTGCACGATTATAAATAATATTTGATGGCTTAAAAACCTTTCAATTTCTACAATAATAGAATGGAGTTGGGCCCGCCATTGAATAAGTCTTCAAACTTGAAAGTGATTAAAGTCTTAATTGCTGAGTATAATTACCAACGGTCACTTAAACCATCTAGGTGTCCACCAAATTGACATGCAACGCAAGTTCACTAACCAGAACTGTCTGGAACTAACATGCAATGGTAACCCTCTTCTTAAATTGCTCCCAAACTAACATGCAATCATCTGGGTATTCACCAAATTGACATGCAACGTTGAAACCCCAACAGGCTGGCAAGATCACTAGCTCTGATACCACTGAAATATACTTTCCTGGTAAAACGAAGATTGCTTATAAAATTTTTAGTTTAAGTAGAATTTATGGTTTATGATTAAGTTCAGGGTTTTGCATAAATGATGAACAAACTCATAAAATGATATACATGCAATAGGGTCTGCCCTGGATTTTTCAATGCAACTGATGTGTCTTGCAATACGCCTAGAAATTCTAGTATAACCAGAGACATGCAATGAGATTTATTTTCAGAATGATAATATTAGTCTAGGTGCTTAACCATTCAGAGTTTATAATAGTGATTTTATGCGGTGCTTTAGAAGAAAAATAATAAATCTCAAATGATAGAGAACCTGAAGAACGCAGGTCTGAAAAAACAGGGTGATGAAGACGTGCGCCCAAACCTTCTTGAATCCACAATTTGATGCTAGGAATGCCCCAGCGACTACACATGCAAGAATCAGACTTCACTTCTCTTGTGACATTCAGCCAACGACACCTTAATCAACTTTCACTTAATGTTCAAACACAACAATTCAATCGTTCCAGAAAATCAAACCAGGATTAGAGTTTTCATTCTAATCTCTTCAGGGGCTACGTCCTGATGTGAGCTTCTTCACAGCATGACAAAAGAAATAAAAACAAAACAATTTTCTAGAATGCCTTCTTCCTTCCAATGGAGCCTATTTTATCATTTTAGAATTACTAAACCCGTCTTCACAAAATCAGACGATTACCTTGTAGAGAACTAGTTTCCGTTTAGAAAAATCAGACGTCTTTGTTCTTATTCCCGTAACAAAAGATCGCTCTCAACTGCGAATAAAAAACTTAGGCTAAATTTGATTTATTGCCCACTTTGCTGAATCGCCAAGCAAGGAGTTTATTATTTAAAGTGGCCCCCACCATTAATAAAAATGAATAATTAAATAAACCTTTGAACTATAGCTTTTAAGGTCTCGATTTAATTATTCCTTATTCCCTTGAAATTTGATTTGTTTCTAATCCCAGGAAATAAAGGATTTGGAAAAATATCTCCAAAAGTGATGCTAGGCGAAGAGGGACATTACAGTAGAGGAGGTGAAAACCCGCATGGGAATCTGAATAATCAGCTTGATAGTTTCTTGACCACATTTGTCCAGCAACAACAGCAAATGCTGTAGCAGTTTCAGGACTGTATGATCATATCCATGGGTCAATTGAGATTGGACCGTGCTCAATTGAGTAGATCAAGCAGCGGCCATAGCAAAAGTGATGCTGGTCATGGAAATCGTGATAGAACATCCACTAACGTTGTTAGGACAGCAAACACAAAGTCTGATCGGCCTTACATTTGTGACAAGACAACCTGAAGCGGAGGCCATTTTGGAGTTGGAGGAAGAAACAAACATTACTGTTGATGTCATGGTGGCCTATGATGAATACAGAGCTCTACCACCTGTTGTGAGGACGTTAATCAATTTGAATCAATTTATGAATCAACGGAAAGACAAGGCCAAAGCCAGATTGGACAGGCAAGAAGGGGCCTCAGAAGGAAAACCGGTCAAGGTAATCAACCCAAGGAATACAAGGAAGCATTAAATAAGATCCCTTTACCGACCTTTGATGGAAGCGGGAAAATAAGTGCTAGATCATGGGTACATAAGCTTGACACCTTCTTGTTCTTGAAACCTATGGAGGAAGAAAAGGCTATTCAATTTGCTACGATGCATCTGGAGGGAGTAGCATATGACTGGTGGCACCATGGGTTGGTTTCACAGGACCATGCCATGATACGTTCATATGAGGGGTTTGTTGATAAATTGATTGCACGTTTTGACTGGAAGGATATCGAGGTTCACTACAGGGACTTGGCTCAGCTGAAGCAGATTGGACATGTTGAGACTTACATTAATGAATTCTAGAAGATAGCAGTCATGGTTCCCTGATATGTCTGAGTGGCGCGTGACTATGTTGTTTGTTGAGGGTTTGAGTGACAGATTGAGGGGTTTAGTGAAGGCTCATAAGCCCAGTACACTACATGACGCCATTGGCCTAGCTCTTGATTTGGAGACTACACCGCCCTTCCAGCCTCGGAGAAAGACCTCCAGTGAATTTCAGTCAAAACAAAAGGATTTCAATCAACAAAAGAACACCCCATCGAAACTTGAATAGGAATCCAAAAATGAATTGCGCAGGAAGAATTTATGCTTCACCTACAAGGAGCCCTGGGAGCCTGGCCACCGTTGCCTTGGGAAAGGCAAGGTGCATTACATAGAGGTCCATTCCGATACTGATGAGGAGGTTGACACGAGTTCGGATAGTGATCATGACAAGCGACCACACAATGATGCTAACATAGGAGATACAACTCATGGTTCTTTTGTGGCACTATCGGGAGTCCCTAAGTATCATCCATTTTGAGTGAGAGGAGTTCTTAAGGGACAGTGGGTCACTTGTTTGATTGACTTGTTGTCCCTTATAAAATTTGTCTCCAAAGGAGACTTTACAAATTTGCACAAACCGGACTCCGTCACGAATCCGCCGCTAAACCAGGCTGGGTTTTCGTGCAACCCTTTTCAATTCGCTGAAGGTTTTCGTCCAACCCTTTTCAATTCGCTGAAGGTTTTCGTCCTCAGAGATTTACCTGAATCAAAGATTCAAGCTCTTTGCAACAAAGCATAAGAAATAATCTCAACAATGGATGCCCAAATGCTTTGCCCTCAACTCCTTTTAAAGGCTCCAAGGAATCTTCTAGGAGAAGCCAACTCGCAACTAACTCCATCTTCTAGAAGAAACTTACTAAATAAAGTGACCTTTCTAATATTTTATTATTTCCACTTTATTTTAATTAAAATAATTAATTAAAGTCATCTTTTTTTGAAATAATATTAATTTTTAGACAACTTAAATTAATTAAATTAATTAAATCACTTTATCAATAATTTGGGGACATTAGAGTCCTCCCTTCCCGGAGATTGCTTGCCCTCAAGCAATCCGCATTTGCATGCCAAGATTGAATACCAGGATCCCAGATCCATCTCTGAAATACAGTTGCACCCATCCGCTGCGTTACTCTGATAAAACTGTCATACTGCAACATCCTGAAAATCATCCCATCTGAAATGTTGATCCCTGGATCCCAAATCTGAAAATCATCCTCACCCAATTGGTGCACATGGACATTCACAAATTCAGTCATCCTAGAACACAAAATAGTTTTGGGTGCAACAAGTAATGGTCTCTCATTTGGATACTTGGTCAAAAAGTTCTGCAAACTCCAAGTGCTTATGTCATAGATCCCATCCATATCCCAATTATGCCCAACAAGTGCATATCTTATCAAAGAATCATCATTATGAAGAGACTCATCACAAGTGAATTTCTTAGGACCATCAGGACTTATGTCATACCTCTTTGTAGTGCCTTCAACATTTTCAAGCTCCTCTTCCTTCTTTGATGTATAAGATAATGGGCTGCTGTTATATATCAGAAAATTAGTCCTTTCTTCATGCTCAAGTGTCACCAACTCTGTCCCTTGGCTGCAAGTTGAATCTTCATAGAACCCTTCAAGTCCTTCCTCCATGTCTCCACTATTTGCCATCATTATGTTGCATTGTTCTTTATGGAATGGGGCTGTCATAGAGTTGTGAAATTCTTCTTGTGGCTGATCTAACATAGCTGATTTGGTAACCTTCGTGTGACTTTAATTTGTAGATTCGATAGATGACTCATTTTCAACCTTGTACCCATCTTGAACTGTCATGTGCTCTTCACTTGTAGGTGCATGGAGTGATTCTTTTCTATCATTCTGCTGAATAGTGACTGTTGATTAACCACTCTCCTTGTCAAACTCATTGTGAAGATTTCTGGAAATGTCCTTTGTAGCTGTACCAAGCATTTCCTTCTTGCTTTGTGATGTAAATTGTCTTGATATGGAATCTGTTAACTGTTGCAAGTCCCGAGCAAAACTTTGTTGTGACAACATAATTTTTATCGCTGAAGATCATTCAAGATGTCTTCCATTTGTTTCTCCAAACTAGGCTTCTTCTTCTTTGATGGAGAGGCAGGAAGGAAGTTGGGCAACAATCTTCCATCCTTAATTCTACACCTGCTATAGGCAGCCATTGATGTAACCTTCTCTACACTTGCTATATGTAACTGATTTCCAACTGAGTTCTTCCCTCCAGGCTGGCAGGATTATAATCACACCGCACTATAATATTGCTAACTTAATGAATGAAGCCACAAAATTATTCTTCAGAGAAATACATATCAGCAGCTAAAATAACTAATCGTGGCCCACAAAAATAATCATTTCCAGAATCATTATGCTAAACTTAATACAAACAACAGAAAATAACTCCTTGCATAATTATAAATAATATTTGATGGCTTAAAACCTTTCAATTTCTACAATAATAGAATGGAGTTAGGCCCGCCATTGAATAAGTCTTCAAACTTGAAAGTGATTAAAGTCTTAATCGCTGAGTATAATTACCAGCGGTCACTTAAACCATCTGGGTGTCCACCAAACTGACATGCAATGCAAATCCACTAACCATAACTGTCCGGAACTAACATGCAATGGTAACCCTCTTCTTAAACTGCTCCCAAACTAACATGCAAGCATCTGGGTATTCACCAAACTGACATGCAACGCTGAAACCCCAACAGGCTGGCAAGATCACCAGCTCTGATACCACTGAAATATACTTTCCCGGTAAAACGAAGATTGCTTATAAAATTTCTAGTTTAAACAGAATTTATGGTTTATGATTAAGTTCAGGATTTTGCATAAATGATGAACAAACTCATAAAATGATATACATGCAACAGGGTCTGCCCTAGAGTTTTCAATGCAATTGATGTGTCTTGCAATACGCCCAGAAATTATAGTATAACCAGAGACATGCGATGAGATTTATTTTCAGAATGATAATATTATTCTAGGCGCTTTACCATTCAGAGTTTATAATAGTGATTTTATGTGGTTCTTTAGAAGAAAAATAATAAATCTCAAATGACAGAGAACCTGAAGAACACAAGTCTGAAACAGGGTGAGGAAGACGTGCGCCCAAACCTTCTTGAATCCATAATTTGATGCTAGGAATGCCCCAACGACTACACATGCAAGAATCGGACTTCACTTCTCTTGTGACATTCAGCCAGTGACACCTTAATCAACTTTCACTTAATGTTCAAACACAATAATTGAATCGTTCCAAAAAATCTAACCAGGATTAGAGTTTTCATTCTAATCTCTTCAGGGGCTACATCCTGATGTGAGGTTCTTCACAACATGACAAAAGAAATAAAAACAAAACAGTTTTCCAGAATGCCTTCTTCCTTCCAATGGAGCCTATTTTATTATTTTAGAATTACTAATCCTGTCTTCACAAAATCAGGCGATTACCTTGTAGAGAACTAGTTTCCTTTCAGAAAAATCAGACGTCTTTCTTCTTATTCCCGTAACAAAGGATTGCTCTCAACTGCGAATAAAAAACTTAGGCTAAATTTGATTTATTGCCCACTTTGCTGAATCGCTAAGCAAGGAGTCGATTATTTAAAGTGGCCCCCACCATTAATAAAAATGAATAATTAAATAAACCTTTGAACTATAGCTTTTAAGGTCTCGATTTAATTATTCCTCATTCTCTTGAAATTTGATTTGTTTCTAATCCCGGGAAATAAAGGATTAGAAAAAATGTCTCCAAAAGTGACGCTAGGCGAAGAGGAACATTACACTCAAGTTCTTAACAGTTTGTTTACTTGCAGCAGTGTTAAATAATGAGTTAGCAGAAAGGAAATTGAGTAAATAAACAAGGCACACAGAATGCATGAACACATGACACAGATCTTCAGCCGGAGAAAACTAAAATGGGTGAAAACCTCCAGGAAGGGTTTTGCTTCAAGCATCCGTTCACTAATTTAGTGTCAATACATGGATACTATATCATTTTAATGGTTTTAGATGAGTTTTTTAACAGCTCTATCAGATTCCTCTGCCTTCACTTTGCTCTTGCGCTTCACAAGGACCCTCTACACATTTTGTTCTTCTCAATTCAGTCATGAGTGTGTCTTTCCTGACCCAACCCCTTCACCCAACCCCTTCTATTGTTCTCCTTTTTGCCCTATATTCTTCCATTTGTTCCATTGCTTGGGAAGATGGATGGTTGCCGAAACAATTGCCCTCAATAATAGTCCCTTTGGATACCAATTCAATTGCCATCCTAGTCATCTCAACCGCTAGTATACCAAATGGAATATTGTCTGCCAAAGAAATATGAACAGTTTTAGCCCAGGGAGAAATGAACAGCCCACAACATAGGAAAAAAATGGGTACTGTCCTAATTGATGCCACTCACAATGATTAGCTCCAACTATCTCCAAGCACTCGTGCAGGGCAATGAAATAACCTTTGTCTTAACCATGATAGCGGCCGGCAAGAGACAAAACTGTCGCTCGCTAATAAAGTATAACAGTTGCAGCCCCTTGGAGATTTGTAATGTGCCCTTTTCAAAATGAAGCCAAGTTGAAACCCAAACACCTATCATTCATTTCCCATGGGCCTTGGGAATTTTGCACCAAGAAAATGGGATATAAATTATATAATAATAATTCAAGAGAATCAAGCATCATGAAGGAAATTTGAAGAGTTGTTTCTTTTGGAGGAAAACTATATTTAAGAAATGGCAAGCAAGGAGAAGGAGGCATATTTGTCAACCATTCTATTTTTCTGATTTCTTCTCCTTGCTGGAGATTGGACTTCGGTTCATTTTACCTAAGGACAAAAATCCTCTAGATTTGGAATTGGAGGACAAAAACCCACAATTCCCTGGAGTGATTTCACATAGAGATCACCATTGTGCGGATTTGTTCAAATTTTCAGTGATAGTTAAGGTATATCTTTCTAGATTTCAGCACCACCATCTAGAGTTTCAACTGGTGGATTTGGTGAAGGATTATGGAAATTTTTAATTGGTTTATAACAGATATAAAGGCAGATTTATGCTAAAAATCAGCTCAGCCAGTTTAGGGTTCCAGCTGCTCCATTCTTTGGAGAGAACAAGCCAAATAAGCAACATGTCAATGTTGCATTCGTAGGAGATTTAGATGAAGAGGATTTCTTGTATGTTGCAGAAACAAAGGCCTCCACTTCAAACAGTTCTGTTTGGTATGTTGATTCTGGTGCATCTAGACATATGCTAGGTGAACAAGAGTGGTTTTGTTATCATTCCATCCACCTCCTATGGGAAAGTATCACTTGGTGATGACACACCACATGAAGTTCAGGGGATTGAAGTTATATCTTTGCCCTTCAAAAATCACAAATGAAGAATTACAAAGGTTCTATATGTTCCAAGGCTCACAAAGAAAAGTTAGTTACTTGAGCACAACTCGAAAGTTAAATTTGATCATCACAATCACGGAAAATTGTCTCTTTGGAGATAAGTCTAGAAATGGTGAAATTGTTCCTCGTGCTTCAGGGGTTGGAAAGATGTTTCAACTTGTTAATGTCACACATGAAGGTAAGGCTCTTGTAGTGAAAATTAGTGCATCCACAACTCTTTGGCATCAAAGATTTGGTCATCTCAATTTTGGTTGTCTTTTTGCATTGAGTAAGAAAGATATGGTGTGAGGACTTCCCCCATGCAAAAAACTGAAGTTCTTTGCTCAAATTGTCTTGTTGGAAAACAACGTTGGGCTCCTTTTCTTGCTACAAAGAATAGAGCCTCAAGTACCTTAGAATTCGTTTAGACTGATCTATGTAGATTGATGCCATCAAGTCATAACAATTCCATGTATTTCCTATTCTAGAAAATGTGGGTTTATTGTTTGGCTCACAAAAATCAGGGGTTTGAGAAATTCAAAGAATTTAGAGCCCTTGTAGAAAGGTCATTAGATCATTCTCTCAGAGCCCTTTGCTCAAATCGAGGGGGGGAATTCACAAGTCAGAAGTTTTCAAACTACCGTCAAGAACATGGAATCCAAAGATAAGTGACCATTGCTTATATGCATCAACAAAATGGTGTTGCAGAGAGGTGTAATTGTACTATTGTGGAAATGGTGCGATGTATGTTGAAGGCTGTAGATCTTGCATTTTGGGCTGAAGTAGTTTACACAACAGTGTATTTGTTGAATTGAGCACCCACCAAAGTGCTTGAAAATATCACTTGAGGAAGTTTGGATTGGGAAGAAGTCCTCTATAGTCTATATCACATTTCAGAGTGTTTGGATGTACAACTTACATGCATGTTCCCAAGTTACAAAGAACAAAATTAGATGATAAGTCTTTGAAATGTATTTTCCTTGGGTATAATTCAGAGTTGAAGGGATATCAACTTATGGATGTAGTAACAAAGAAAGTATACATTGGTAGGGATGTTTTTGATGAGGAAATAGGATGCAACACCTTTTCCTCACCATCACCTGTTAATTCTCAAACAGTGAATATTCTTGAACCTAAAGATGAGGAAATTGATGAAGCACAAAAAGAGGTTTTGTTTCCATTGGATTAGTTTCCCCCTCTTTCATCGCCTCTATCCTCATCTCTTGTGCACAAAAAGCTTCCTAAGTGTACCCAACCACATTGAAGGATGCTAAAGATGATGCAATTACAAATACATCTCTCACTAGGCACAAGACTCGCAGTAAGTCTCATGAAGAGGTAAATTTGGCTCTTATGAGTATGGTTATTTAGAGTTCAAAACTAGAAACAATACAACATGCTCTTGAGTCACCACCTTGGAAAGATGTCATGGATGTAGAATATCAGGCATTACTGAGGAATAATACATGGGGACTCGTTGATCTTTCACTAGGGAAGAAGGCTATTGGATGCAAGGGGGTTTACAGAATCAAATCTAAGGTTGACAATAGCATTGAGAAGTACAAGGATCGACTTGTGGCTTAAGGGCTATGCATAGAAAGAAGGAATTGACTATGATGAAACTTTCGCCCCTACAACAAAGATCAAGACTATTTGTATGGTCTTGGCAATGTCAACACAATTTGGATGGGAAGTTCTTTAGATGGACATGAAGAATGCCTTTCTTAATGGAGATCTCAAGGAAGAAATCTACATGACTCAACCAGAGGGATATATTGCACCTGGCTAGCAGCACAAAGTTTGCAGGCTTGTCAAATCCCTCTACAGTCTTAAACAGGCTCCTTGAGCCTGGTACATTAATTTTGATGAACATCTCCTTAGTCATGGATTCATTAGGAATCCTTATGATCCCAATCTCTATCTTAAAGAGCAAGGGGGAAGATTGTAATCTTGATTGCACTGTTCCTCATTCATTGGGGAATGAATACATCCAATGGCATTGATTAGCCTTGTAGTACTTGAGGTACTAGCAATGTCAAGCTTGGATCTACTAGCATATGAGTTCACAAAGAAATTCTTGCCTTTAAACCTCAGCCTGTATTGATTATTGTACCTGAAGTATATAGCATCCCACATATGCAATTAGGGATTAATAAAGATTACATCATATATCTCTAATGGCACAATGCCAAACAACACTTCAGCTTTGTACTCTAGATGTAGACTGAAGGCTAGCTTGCATTGCTTGGTTACCTTCATGTCCATTTTGTGTTGCAGCTGCCCCAGTGAATATGGATGTGGGTGATTTACAACATCCAATTCCAATTCACCAACCAGGTTATGGGAAACAAGATTTGATTGAGAGCATCAAATCTCTTACCTTCCACCTCGACCCTTGCATGAAATAATTGGGTTAGCTCTTCCCTTCCATGAGAGCTATCATCATTCTTTGGGACTCTCTTCGTAGCACATGATATGTGTCCATCATCAGCAGAAGAATCTCCATTAATTTCTGTGCCATTTTCATGCAAACAACATTCTTTCTTTTATCCTCCTCATTAAAAGTGGCCAATTCGGAATGCAGCTTCCAACACTTCTGATTTGAATGACCATCTTTATCACAATGTGTTGAGTGTGGTTTTCCCTTACCTTTGCTCTTTGAGTTGACAGTGGAAGTAACATTCTTTCTGTTCTTCCCTTTATCTGTATCCTCATGTTTGGTACCACCATGCTATTGTTCATCACTGTGGTTATTTTTGTGGAAATAGTTCCCCTTTTTATGTAGCTCAAGGTAGTGTGCACGAATATAAGCTTCATCTATATCTTGAGCATGATAACTTGCCTCTTTAAGTGACCAAACAGTACTCCAACATATTTCATGAGCACTTCTTTATCCATGATGTCTTTAACCATCTTGACTGCCCTCTTTCTAAATTTGCTGGTGTAGGCCTGCATGCTTTGTCTTTGTTGTTGTCTCAGGTAATGCCACTGTATCATTTACTTTTCTTTGTGACATACAGGATAAAATTGTTTACAGAGAAGCCTCTTGAAGTCTTCCCATTTCTCAACTGGTGGCACTTTCCTTATAGCTAATGAGTGAACATAGCTCTCATACCAAGTAAGAGCATGCTCAGAACTTCCCATTTCTCAAGTGGTGGCACTTTCCTTATTTCTAAGGAGTGAACATGGCTCTCATACCAAGTAAGAGCATGCTCAGAAAGTTTTAGCATGCTCTTCTCTTTGCTACAAATGTACTTGCAGTGTGTGCTTGGTTATAGGACCTTCCCAATCTGATCAGCCGAATATTTTTTGGATCAAGGTCTTTGACTCTTCTCTAGCATTTGTGGTCTAGGAATGCTTTCCTTATAACACACATGTATCTCATTGTGGCAATTGTTCTGTAGAGTAGGGAATTCTTGACACAATAGTAAAATTTGTCTGGCTGCAATTGATGTTACCTTGGGAGAGCTAAGAATGAATATTATTTGGGGATGTAAAACTTATTTTAGTCGCCTTTTGCACACTTGGGCCTGTTCAAAATCTGATGCAGTATATTCTGAATTTCTGATCTCTTGGGCTTGTTTGTATTTTGATTACTTCGCAAACCAGTATAGATAAGGACAAATTCCACAATAAAGCAAGGTGCATTTCACATTAGGTGATCAGAAATGTTGAAATGTTCTAGGGATGAGGACAATTCTCTTTGACAATTTAGGAAAACACTGTAAGCATGGTCTATTTGGCATTCTCAAAAACTATGATATTTATAATAAAAAGACTAAAAATTGATATTGGAAACAACTATTTCTGTGGGCAGGAAACAATGGCATAGCCAGGGTTTCTGTCTTGTTAAATTTTTTTCCAGTTGCCAGAAATGTTTCAAGGTGGGAAATGTTTCCCAGCCGTTTGGACATTTTCCAATTCTCAGATGCCCTGGAAATGGGCATCTGCTTGCCAGGCAACTTAGTATTTACCTGATTTGACGTGCAAAAGTGTTTTCCTGTTTTAAGTCGTGGGGTATTTAAGCATAATAATTTCTGTCTGTGAGTTGAGTACCTAAATTTGTACAAAAGTCATAAATTGATAGAAAAATGTTATAAGTTAGGAGGGTCATGGATTCATGGAAGAACAACATTCTCTGCAATTGATTTTTTGGTTATTCAACAGACTAAGGAGGAATGTGAGTATTTAATCAGTCTTGCAAAGCCACACATGGTGAAGTCAACTGTGGTGGATAGTGCAACTGGAAAAAGCAAAGATAGCAGGTTTGAGAATGTTTCTTTCATTGTTGGTATTGTGCATAAGATTTTTATGATAGATATTTGGTAATGCTGTTTCTTAGGCTTATATTTTCCCCATATGATAAATTGCAGAGTTCGTACAAGCTCAGGAACATTTTTAAGACGAGGACAAGATAAAATTATAAGGGGCATTGAGAAAAGAATTGCTGATTTTACCTTCATACCAATAGGCATGTAGCCATTGTTTTGTCTCATCCTTAATGCTCTCTTCTAAAATTTCAATTCCATTATCTATCATGTGTTCTTGCTATTTTGATTTGGTGTTATAGCTATAATTTTTGTTTCTTACTTTTGCACTGCTACTCAGGCACCTTCTTTTAGGGTTGAAGAAGCCACTTTCATTCACTAACAAACTTACAAGTAGCTAATTGACGGAAGGAACTTTTTAGAATAATCTGAAAATATGGTTCATTCCCTTTTTATTTTCTTTGGTAACACGCATGTGTTGAAAGCCACTATATAAGGAATTCAAAGAGGACTGTGGTTAGTTTGAGTTGTTCACTGTTACAAATTGGAAGAATTGCCTTTAACAAGGTTGGACGTATGCCTTTGAAGGACATTTTGGAGAACAATTTCATATTAAACATAATATATATATATATTAATAATAGAGTGATTGCTAAATGGCCATTGAAGATTATATGTCATCCTTATGCCTCTTGGTGAAAATGGTGATATGTCATAGTTGTGAGTATAATTGATTGCAAAGATCATAGGACTTTTGTCTCCAGAAAAGGTGTTTATTAGTACCTATTATTACTGTTATTATTATTATTTTTTGATTGTTAAATTTGTCTACTGGGTGTCCTTCAATTTAGAATCCACAATGTGGTGGTGGGGGGGCGGGCGTGTGGGGTTGGGTTGCTATCTATTCTATGATTCTATCACATTCACCTAGGACTTGCACTTGGTCTTGTTCGTTGGGATCTGTGACACGCAGAAATGGATGCGGTAGTTTACTTGATTAAAACATTCAACATTTATAAATATGAGCATGCAACATGTCTGTTGAGGATTTGAAGATGGTCTCTCTATGAAAGTCCTGATAGTTTACCACTTGAGCTCATCACATTTGATGAAAAAACTGTTTACTATCATTGATTGTTGAAACCTAAAAGCCCATGTAAGATATCTCTTGGGGATCTGAACATGGGTCTTGACTCTTAACTATGAAAGCCTTGATGATTTACCACTTGAGTTCATCCCATTGCAAAAAACAATGTTATTGATTGTGGAAGCCTAAAATCCCATGTAACATGTCTCTTGGGGATCTGAACATGGGTCTTCACTCTTAACTATGAAAACCTTGATGATTTACCACTTAGTTCATCCCATCACAAAAAAACATGTTATTCATTGTGGAAGCCTAAAATCCTTAATTTATAGTTTGTTTTTTCCAATTATTGGAAATTAGTGATCTGCATAAACAAATATCATTTGATGTAGAGGGTAGCTGATTCTATTTAGTTAATCAAATCCTTAAAAAGTCCAGATTCAAAACAGAGGAAAGCCTAAGAGGAGAGAGATTGAATCCATTTGAGTTGTCAATCATACCTTTTTATTCTTAAAACATACATTATACATACATGCATACATATATATGTATGCATGTTTTTGGTCACGTTATCTCTTTTGGAAGGAGTATTGTCAGTGCCATAATCAACATAATCATTCAAGAATATAAGTCAATCTGTCAAGGGCACATTTTCAGTATGCTTAGCTGATGAAATTGTGGTGCCCTGTCCTTTTGCTGAAAATCCATCTCTGCTTCTTGCCATTTTTGATCTAAATCTTGAGCTAAGGAGTCCAATTTTTAGTAATTTTCTCGAAGAAGAAGAGGGATAGAAAAATTGTTATGAATTAAAGGAGAATAATCAATTTTTTTGTTAGCAATGTTCTCCAAATCTCTACCATAGAATAAGAATTGTCTTATAAGTTTTAAAATTGATTTAGACTCTTTTGGTAATATTTTTAGTTCTAGTTCCCTTCTTGGTAATTGACAAACATTCCAAGTGTTGAGAAGCTTCTTGGAAGCCCTTTAAATTGAACTTTGATGGGGCTGCCAAAGGTAATCCAGGTTTGGCTGTAGTAGGTGTTGTGATTCCTTCTCCTTTTCTGAGGGGGATCTTTCTTCTTAGGCTCTAGGATGAATAATGAAGTGGAAGGGCCAATGGTTTTGGAGGGCTTCAAGTTGGTCAATTCTTTTGGATGTAAAAAAGTTTGTTTATTAGGGGTACTCACAGGCTGATATTGCTAGTATGGCTAAAGGCTCTTTGCAAGTTTGGAAGCTTAATAATATTTTTGCCAAAGCATGTCTTATGGGACAAGATTTTAAGGAAATTTCTTATGTTAGTAGCTGTAGGAAATGCAATATGAAGAGGGTAATCCTTCCGATCCTCCCACACTCCATTGGATTTAGCCATGTGAGCAAGAGTGATGCAACCTCGCACTAGCAACATGAGTGCAACACTCTGGATCTGACTCATACACATTTGTGGTGAGCAGATTGGGACCAACACAGGAGCCTCTGGAAAATTATTGAAATCCTGTGAACAAGAATTGATAAGTACCCTGCCAATACCAACTTGATGACTTGAAACTGAATTCTGACCATGATGAATTCACCAATACTCTGTCATGTGATATATGAGTCTCTTGAATTTGAACCCTTATTTTGGAAATCTTGACTGTTTATTTTATATCAACAAATTGTAAACAATTGCCTAGGGCTTTTGAGAAAATTGTAAACAATTGCCTAGGGTTTTTGAGAAAATTGTAAACAATTGCCTAGGGTTTTTGAGAAAATTGAAAACTAGAAGTTGAAACCCTAGCAACTCAAAACTTCAACCCAAGGATCCGGCAAAATCTTTACAACAAGGCCATGAAGGCTGTCACAAAAGTCTGTGATGAGGGATGCTGGAAGAGTGGCTGATTTTTCTTTGAAATCCCTAGATTTTGTCGATAAAACTTCACCTCAAGTCAATATCCCTGTGGCTGCCATAGTAAGATCGACCTTTAATGTTTTTTCTTGTTAAAATGGGACGAATAGCTCTGCCAAACTGTCATAAAAACTGCCCTTAATCTTCCTTTCATCACAATGGCTACAAAGATGCTGAAGATCACCATTGAACCTGCAAATAGGAGAAAAATTTGCCTTGTTTCTGCTATTAGCAGCAGAAATAAATTGCTTGAGTCTGAATGAATAGCAGCCTTCATATAGGTGCTGAGATTTCCATGCTTTTAAATCTAACTTTTTCCTTGCTTTGAAGCTGAATGAAGATGGTGGAACTTACTAACCAACCTCTTGACTCAATGAGCAGAGCTTTAGTGTGGTAAAGCCACTCTAAAAGTGTGCTTGGAGGGGTTTTAGCATGGCAAAGCCAGCCTAAAAGCATGCCAATATCACTCAGATTTCCCTCACAAACCTGCTTGGAGATTATGATTCGCAACAGTCTTAAAAATTGCGCCTAAGACAGTTCATAATGTTTTTGGAGCTGGGCACACATTACTATAGCAATTGCCATCTTTTACCATATGACCTGGCAGATAATTACAGGGTTCTAACCACAGTGCTCTATTAACTTGTTATTTCTTCTCAATATTGGCTTGTGTGGATCACTTAAGACTTTGCCACATTTTGGCTGACTTTAGGCAGAGTTTTTGCTGGAATTTACCCTGGTTCTAGGCATGCTTTGCTGACCTTTTTGCCATCTAGGCGAACATCACTAATGAATCTGTGTGTTGGAGTTTTCATGTGGCAATTTCACCTAAAAGATGCACCTAAACTCACTGATTTTACAAAATCAAGATGTGTAAAAATCTGCCTTCTAACAATCTAATGTAAGCTGAAATGTCACAGGAACAAGGAATATGTGCAATTCGGAGAGTGAATCAGGCTGCATATGCCAAGGGAAAATTGCCTAGATTGACTTTGATATGTGAGCAAAAAATAATTTGACTGTTTGAATTGAAATATTCAGGTGTAACAACTGACCTTTGCAGATTTGTAAATTCTGGAAGTGACTAACTGAGATTTTATTTTGATAAGATTTAATTGAAATTAAACAAACATACACACACAACTAAGTTCACACAGTCAACTCTATTCCGAATCAAAATCTACCTACAAGACTCTAAATTAGTCTTATTCTATCTAGACTCAATCTAAACAAATAAACAGACAAAATAAGAATCCGCACCTGTAGCATGCAGATCTGCAGGTATGGAGCAGTTTTCTGTCTACGTCCTCAATATCAAATTCTCTTCTGTACTTCCTTGTGAGCAACTGACTGTGCTATACCTCCAAGGCTGGACAAAGAGGGGACAATTTGAGAGCTGAGATAATGATGGATGTAACTGATATAGCTTTGATTATGGTTGCAAAGAAAAATGACAGTATGGATTGCTTGTAAATCCTTGCACACTTCTCAAATGGATTCTTCTCAAACTTTTGTATGAGAATGCAGCAAGATAGTCAAACACAATAGACATATCTACTTTTAAGTGGACTTGAGGGAGAAATGAAAGCTAAACTTGCATTTTTTCAGAAATTTACGTGCACCACTCATTGTAACATTCTTCTTAACAAGTAAGTTTTTCCTTGGAGAGAACTAGTTGTCATATTCTTCTTAACATGCCATATTGGTGTTGAGGATTTGTGTCATCATGGAACTTGACATGTTGACTTGTATGTTTTTGGATAATTACAACTCCCTTG
>VDFB02257819.1:0-32679 GCA_007258455.2 Sequoia sempervirens
AGATGCCATTCTCGAATTCTCGTTGTTCTTTAAAGACTGCAACCGGAATTCCATTCATAAAAAACCTGCACAGTGCCATAAATACATATTACAACTACAATGATGATGTTAAAGCTACAAGATCAAGCCAAAGAGGATATTCACTGGTTGATTTGAAGTTGCAGGGGCAATATTAACATTACTTACATAATTTATTGGGGATTGTAGAGCAGGGAGTAAGTGTTGAAGGCTATGGTGGGGTCAAACGGGGGCTTTTGTAAAGTCTTGTCAACAGATGCATTTTGTGCATATCCTGCAATCATGGCATTCCATGAAACCACATTTTTTTTAGGCATTTTGTAAAACAGTTCGCGTGCCCTGTCTACTTCCACGTGTTGCATATATGTCTACCAGAGCAGTTGCAACTATCAAAATGTCCATTGATGACAGCTCACGAATTGTTTCAGATGTCTACTGATGATAGCTCGTGAGCTGTCATCAATGGAAATCTTGATGTCCTCCTTCCACAACCCAGGCAAATCAAACCATTAAAGGCGATGAATGAGAAAAACCTTATCCGGTTGACTCTCCCCAGCTGTTTAGCAGTAGCAACCTTTCTAAGTAGAGGTAGAAGGCGATGGGTGATCTCGCCCTGCATACTCTGCAATGAAGTCGTGCAAAGTTGGTGCTAAACTCGAACTGGCAACTCGTCTCTGCAATTTAGGCATCATCCACATTGAAAATGAATTGAAAAGTTGACGGTAGGCGGGAGAATATGATGGTGACTGTTCGTTGGGCGGGAGAAAGAATTTTGAAAAAAAAAAAAAAACTTAACCGTGACGGTATTAGCTAGAAAAGTCAAAACTTAGAGTGTGCTGCTTGGTTAAGCCAGCCAGCTTCAGATGTGGTTACGGTTACGCCACCGCTCCAGCAAGAATCAAGTATATGCTACCAGAGAACTCAAACCGAACTACTGGAGAAGTTGTCTTATCTTTACTCTGGATGATATGCCAACTGCTCTATCCCAATGGATGGTTTACTCTGGATTGTGGTTGTTGACTCCAAAGTTTGCATTGAAAGACCAAGTAGCTCCCGTAAACTCCTCTAGAGACCAATTTTCCCAGTCGAAAATCACTTGGAGACAACACTATCCCATCGCCGTCCCTTCCATTCTAACGGACCACCCAATATCATTCACATCGGAAATATTGATGCCGGCTATCCTTCATCTGCGTGTGTTGGTTGGGAGGGCCGTCATTACTCCATTCCTCGCATTTCCGGAAAGTCGTCAGAGGGAGTCTCCATCGCGTAGGAAGCTTAAGTTTGAGGCATGTTCGATGAGATGATTCTTGAACACTGGTCTGCGATATGCCAATTGACTATGTTTCATACAAATACTATGATCTGCGTATTTCCCCCCCGATATTTTATGAGTTTCATATGACTTCCCATAAATAGTCGATCAAAGGCTTAATCACGGACGTGCCTTTTCACTCGCAACTTCCTTTTATTAACGTAATTTATATATTATATTTTGTATTTTATTTATTCCTTAATCTTTTCCTTCTTATTTTATATGCTATATATATATATATATTCTCGTTTATTTACATCTGCCAATAAAATATAGATTATTATTTGGTGATGTTATAATCAAAATCACCGATAAGATATTGGTTATTTTATAATACTTGTTTATGATAATGGCCAAATTGTTAATAATATAATTATAATATTATTTTATATTTAAATGGCAATTACTTGTATTTTAGATTTTGATCGTATTAGATGTTACCATTTCGGGGGACATGACAAAACTGCAACAAGAAATAATTCTTGAAGGTTTTACCTTGTGGAGAAATAAGAATGACTTCTACACTTGAGCCCTCCTTCAAGCATCCTCCATCAAAATACATGGTCCAAAGGTTATCTTCATGTGTTGTTTCTTGGACCTCCTTGTAAATTGGTGTAGGCCTAACTGCCTCTTCTGGAACTTCTTCCTCAATCCTAAAAGTGTCCAAACCAGTATCTACAAAATTAATCCTTATTGTTCATCATGTTCCTCAATGTGTTCAATCATATGAGGAGCTCTACGTTCTCTAGTAATCTTGACATCTTTCTAGTCAATAGAAAATGTTGCAAATGACAAATCACATTGAATACTCCCTCCCATGTGGAAGCACTCCAATGTCTAGACAACAAAATTACATAGGTTGGCTGGATGTCCACCACCATGACACTCATATGTAATTCCTTTTCAAGAAAACTTGCCAATTTATATGGAACTTTATTGATCACCCCAATAACATGAACTTCCCTTGAATCCATGGTGTAACATTTCCCATATGTACTGTCAACCTTCAAGCCCATTTCTTCCATAATCTTCACTGGAATTACATTATTTGAAGCCCCTGAGTCTATCATGCAATTCCTTAGCAGTTTACCATCAATGATCAAGAACAAGAAGAATGGATTCACATGACTTGGATTAGCAGTAATAGTAGTTCTGAAATACACCTCAGGATTTTCATTGATTACTGCTTCGGCATGAGCATTCTTTTCTTGGCTGGTGCTTGTATCAGGTTGATGGACTATCATTTCATCTTTCCCACTAGCAACAACACTATTGATAAGAGCAACAGTTTGGTTCTTATGCTCATCTATCTGCATCATCTCTAAGAGTGGGACTGTGACTTCAACTTGTGACAAGACTTGAAACATATCTACTGGAGAATAATTTGGTAGTATAGGGAGCACGAGTTTTGTAGGAGTTACCTTCCCATCTTGTCCTTGAACTTTCTCAACACTTTGTTTTACATATTTGTTTTTCTCAACTTGAGTGACAACGTCACCATCAATTTTTTCTCTAGTCCCTTTCTTGGTCCAAATTCACATTTCTTTTCCCTCCTTGGGCTTTGCTTCTTCTTTCTTGTTTTCAACTTTTGTTGCTTTGTTTCCCACATTGTTTTCTTTAATAAACAACTACCTGGGCTGCCTTGATTTCCATTGACAGTTCTATTCCTTAAATGATAATTCCCCCTTGCCTTGGAAGCCAATGCAATTGTATACCTCTCAATTTCCTCATTTGAGGGTCTCCTCAAAGATATATTATTTGATTCAAGAGTATAAATTGCAGTCATCCTCTCCTTGTCTGAGAAAACTTGTTGATGAAAAGAGTTCCCCTGCTGCCTTTGGACATCCACGTCACTCCTATTAGGTTCATCATTTGAAGAATAATCTTCACAACCAAGATCTGATTTAGTCATGAATACATTTTTCATTTCATCATTCTCTTGAAAAGAATCAGACCCTACTTGATTCTCTTGAAATTCTTCTACTGACATTGCCACAACACATTGTTGTGAGGAATGGGGCATTTGACAAACTCCACACCAAGGCAAGTCTTTGGCAACATTAGTAGAATGCTTTTTTAAAGATTCTGGTGTACCCTGGACATTCTTTTGATTATTATTCACTGGCTTCCCATTACGCCAGTTTGTATGATATGGGTAGTCTTGTAATCTAGGGGACCTTTCATTCCTTTGAAACTGTGGCTTATCATTTTTGGCTGCCTTTTGTACCAGACTAAGAATTTGATCTAGTTTTAAATTATCAGGGACTACAACTTTACCAACTTATCATTTTGAGTTATGATGTTTTTTTAAGCCTTTGGGTCTTCCCTTCTTCCCATTTTACCATAAGCTCTCCTATTATCCTCAATGTTAACTGCCATCTTGTAGGCCTCTCTCAAGTTTTGCAGGTTCTTATCCTTGAGTAAATAGCACATCTTACAGCCATAAGCATTACAATAAGTGACCAAACATGCATCAAGATTAGGTCGTAGGTAGGTAGGTACTCTATTCATAGACTTCTAAAATCTTGTATTAAATTCAATGACTAACTCATTATGTCCTTTAGTGATATTATTGAAATCATTCAACTTGAATCTTGGATCAGTCTGATCCCCATATTGCTCTCTGAAAACCCTATAGAAAGACTCCTTTGAGTCAATGCTTGCATCAGGTAACCCCCTGTAGGTCAATCCCTTGCATCCTCAGTCAGGGATTGCATAAATTATTTCATTGCAACATCATCATTCCACAATTCAAAATCTTCCACAAAGCTTTGGAAAGCTTTTAAGTGATCTTCCCCACTGAAATCATTATTACCGGTGAATTTAGGGAGATGCTTCCTTGCATTATTTGGGATAGGGTTTGGATATCTAGGACTATTGTCAAAGCATAATTGTCTGTACCGATCATTTTGAGGTGGCCTCCTAGGATGCCTATCCCTATGAGCATCTCTTTGTTCATCATCCTTCTTATTTTCCAATTGATCTGCATTTTTACCTTTTCCACTTCCATCATTACCATCATTCTTCTTCTTATCCTCTTCATCATCCTCAGAGTAGGAATTACTATCTTTACTGTCGCTGCCTCCACCACCCTTATTTCCACCACCTCCCCCAATTGGAGTATGTCCCCTAGACTTGTTCTTGTGAGATCCAGTATCATTCTTCCCTGAGCTTGAAGCCTCCAGAGTTGGTATTGACATTTTAAGGAAGGCAATATTTCTGGCCATTTCTGCATTGGTCGCTTCAATTTCAACCTTATTTAAATCTTCTTGCAATTTTTCATTTACCAACTGCAATTTCATGAGTTCGGGAGTTGAGGGTGCAACAAATGGATTAGTATAAATTTTAGGGTTATTAATAGGAGTTTTGGCAGTTGAGGTATGGGTATTTGTGTTAGTACTAGTATTAAATGTATTGAGAGGATTCTTTTGGGAATGGTCCATGGGTTTTTTCCCATGGTCTATAAATGATTTTTTCTTAGGAGGATCAAAGGTTTTACTAGTAGTAATAGTTGTTGTATATCTGCTAGCAGTAGAAGTTCCCATTTGGATTATTTCCTTTGGAACTTCAGGGGGAATCTGGGGTGCTATTTTAGCAGCCTTTTCCTCAGAAGCTTTATGCTTAGCAGCATTCTCTCACTTTCTCAATTCTTTCTCTCCTAATATCCCTTTCAAGCTTCTTAGCTCTAATTCTATCCTCCTTTTCCTTCAAGGCTTGTAATCTCTTCTTTTCTTCTTGCTCGACAAGCCAAATTTCCTACTTTTCCAAGGCTTGCACATCCTTGTCTATATCTTCCTCATTTTTGAGGAAATCTCCATATTCACTTGGGGCTTGGGTGTGAAAAGATTGTTCAACTAGATCTTCCTTAGGGAGAGTACGTGTTTCTGGATTGGGGAGCTCTCCCTTGATTGCAATTTCCCCATGGAAAACAAACCCCACCCCAAGTGTTGGTGGTTCTGGAACCCCTTACTCTACCCCCAAAATTCCCATTTATCTTCTCTAGAAATACCAAGCTCTCACTATCAAATGCTTGTTCAATAGGAAAACTTCCCTTGACCTCCCTCGTGCATCCCACCATTATTTGAATTTTCATTAGCATTTACACTATCTACTCTCATTGTTAAAGGTAGGAGGTACACTATTTATTACACTAGCATAGTTAACTTGTAGGTCTTGCATTTAATTAATTAAGTCCTAGGCTGCATTATTAGATAAATCATAAATAATGGGGTAATTCCCCTTTCCATGTTTGTAGGAGATAAAATTCCTTCTAGAAGATGAGTTGTCCTTCTAGAACTTATCTCAATCTTTTATCATTTCCTAGGTAGGGTTCACATGTTGTCACATGTTGTTAGATCATGACACATGGAAACATCTTTTTGCATCTTGTATCTCTCTCATGCCTATATATTCATGGCATTTGTATATTTGTAATCATCTCATATTCTAGATCAATAGCAATCTCTATTTGCATGCCCTTAGTTGCAATAGTTTCTATGTGGTTGAATTTATTCTTGGAGGTCCTCTTGAAGGCTGCAACTTCAAGGACATTGTGCATCAATCATTTCAACAAGGAGAAGCTCCAACAAGATATTTGAGGGACTTACCAGATTTAGTAGCTTTCTTCTTCCATACAACTTGTTTATCCTTTGCAGGCTCAAGTTCCACCTTCTGCTCATGATTTTTCTTTGTGTGACTTTTGGTTTTCCTCATGGTATCAACTACGCTGTCAATTTCCTTCTCCTCAGGTACCTTTCAAGATATTATTGTTATACTTCTATGAGAAACTTTAGAGTCACCACCCAAAATGCTGGGAAATAAAAATTGACTATATTGTGACTTGTTATTTGTGACCTCAAAGAAAATTTTAAACATAACTCGACGCAATGTCACTGAATTGACCAAAATTTCATGCATGAACTAAATATGATGCATGTAACTTTGAGATGTGAGCCAATACTTCATCCAACGAAGCATAGTAAAACCCTTGACTCTGGCTGTACTAGATCTGCACTAAAGACGCTAAAATTTAGAAAAGTTTCCCAACAGAGTCGCCACTCTGTTGGCTCTTTTAAATACCAACCAAATCTTCAAGGTAGCCTATGAATTTTCCAATTCAAATGATTAGCGACCTAAAATGGGTTGGATAATGAATGAGAGA
Organism: Sequoia sempervirens; assembly: GCA_007258455.2. NCBI lineage: Eukaryota > Viridiplantae > Streptophyta > Pinopsida > Cupressales > Cupressaceae > Sequoia > Sequoia sempervirens. Next base: position 6,495 of record VDFB02257819.1, read on the forward strand.
AATAAACTTAGCTTTCCTCCTACACTTCGAGCACTGCAAAACCTAGGAGGGTGATCCTACAATGAATTCACAATATTTCTTTAAAAGATCTCCACATACATTGCACATTAAGCAAATACATTCTCATATCAATGACTCTACAAGTGACAAGTTGCAAGGAATTGGCGAATCCTTCACACCATTATGACTTGGAGCAGAGAATGGACAATTGAAACAAAAACCATAATAACCATCACCATACTGAAGATGAATTCAACTAAATGAATGGTTCTTTGATATGATCCAGCTAACCCGATATATTTGAATTTACTCAATGTATAGAATCAGTGCATTATCCTAGGTTGACAGGGTCGAATTAACAACACACTATAATGCAACAACTAAAGCATTCAATATTTATAGATCATTAAGGATTTGCATTGAAAATTCATAAATTAGGCTTTCCATACAAAACATACTTAAAGATCCTATGAATTAACTCATAAACTAGTGATTGCATTAAAGCATTTTAATCAACTACTTGAATTGAAGCAACAACACAAACACACATCCAATGACACAAATTGGATACCAATGAGACAATCTTTAACTATTTCATTGTTGATTTGTGAATGTATACATAGGAGACAATTTGCATGAAATTTTCCATTATCGATTCTCAAATGCTATAATTGTTGCAAAACATTTAAGCTAACTATGAACACAAACTCATATCCTAAGACTCAACAAGTAATTATATATCCATTATATGCTTGTACTCATAAAAACTTCACTATGACTAACTGAGATCAACCAAAATTTCAAAGACCCCCACACAATAGCCTTGAAATTCCTTTTATATGATCAAGGGAGCAAACAAGCATCGGGATATTGGCTCATTACATTTCATTTCATTCAACATTTCGAGTGTAGTTCACTTCATTTCAACTCCCAGGCGGTTATATTTACACTTTGAATAAAATGGGGGGAAACTACAAAAGGAAAAAACTTGTAAAAGCTTATGGACCTCATAGCCTTATTGTTCAAGAATTCCACATCACCATCCATTCCCCAAAAAGGTGTAGAGCATGAGAGAAGAGGAAAATAAAACAAAAGGAAAGGATTTGCTGGGTTACCACGTGAATCTTCATATTGAGAGGATATAGATTTCCCTTACACAATTATTTCAAAGGTCGGACCTGTACTATACTTTGAGCATACTCTATATTCCACTCACCACCTTCATGGCTTACTCAACATATTTTCCCAGCTAATCTTTATATTCATCCTCAGTGAGCCAGTTAATATCAAGCAATTTCTACACCTTTGTATTGTATGCACTGTATCTTGCATCAATAACCACTCTGGCTTCTTTCACAAAGGTGTCCATGTCTATTTGGATTTCGATGAGAGTATCAATAATGCCATTCAAGAAAGTTAGGTCCAATTTGTCATCAACATATCCTATTCGTGGACCTATAGTTGTTTGATGCTTAAAGAATTCCCTCCATGGTGCATACTCCATGAGTGTTCCATCTTCATTGAGGATCTTGGGCATACCATGTTCCTCCATACTCCTAAAGGATTTGATTTTACCTTGTAGTTGTGTTCCAATTTTCTCATGAGAACTTGTGATCTCACCAATCATCTCAATTCCCCTTATGATATCTAGGAGATTTGTTGGAGCTTCAAGGCCATCCTTCGTGTTTGCTTGTATTTCCCTTAAACTATTCAAACTACTGGTCCACTTATTCCAAGTGCTTTGGAAAACCTCCTGAACATGTTGGAACCTTTCAAAAGCCTCATGTATACCTTTATATGTTAACCATGCATCTTCTACTTTAAAATCTTCCTTTGTCAATCTATGGCCTAATATTTCATCAGCCATACCCTTTGTGATCTTATTCATATCCTCCTGGAGCTGAATATTTTCAGACTTGATCGTTTGGAGTTCATTCTTCATGGAAATAATTATTGACTTGAAGGTTTCCTTTTCCTGTGATGAGGTAATAGCTAAGGAAGTAGGTAGGGTGTTATGAGCTACACTAACTGTAGTAGCCTTTAACTTATTGTACTCCTCAACCAATTTGTTATTCTTTTCAAACAATTTCATGTATCTAGCCAGAGAGATCTCTACAGTGTCCACACTCAACATGGTTGTGTGCATTATTAGTCTTGCAGCTTGTGGCACTGTCATCTCTGAATCCCTACCTATTATCAAGTCTCCTGAGAGGCCAGTCATTGCTCTACTGAGTCTACATCTTCCTGAATCTGGCGTCAATTGCCAAATAGCCAATGCATGTAGACTAGGACTAAAACCTGAACCAAAAGCTTTCTCATGAAATTTTTTTTGACACCACAACTCTTGGGTCATTTCTAATTGCATCCAAGGCAATTATTGATGACAAGCTCCATCTAGGCATCACCATCATTCCACTGTCTTTTACCAATCTCCTAGCTTCCACATGATTTGTTTGTGCAATTTCCTAAATAATTTCTTCAATCTTCTTTCTAACTTCCTCCATTTGGGAAGGGTCCACTCCCTCTTGAGCCATATGTATCCTATCATTCATTTCTTGAGCCTTAAGCTCAACCATGTATTCTCTGAATTCTCTTGTTGTCACAAAAGAGTCATCTTCTAGAAACTTAGCATAAGCTAGTACCCTTGCATCATTATCTCATCTTTCATCATATTCCCAAGGTACTAGCCTATCATTTGGTACAAAAGGTTCCATTACATCCCCAATATTGGGGTGTGAAAATTTATACTTTGTTCCTTTTTCAATAGGCACAATTTTGACAGTGGATGGTTGTTGCGCATTCCACTCAACATCCTGTGATTCATCAACATTCAGAGTAGGCAACTCCATAATAGGAGTATCTCCTATATCCATTGGTTGCTTCTCTTCTGGTGCTTTGAGCTCCTTTGGTTGACCACCAAATTTTATTAAATTCTCTTTTGGAGCGCTTTGAGCTAGTTTCTTAGCTTGTTCCACCTTCTCCAAGAAAGTACCATCCATGAAATCATTGAGGCCCAATACCATCCTTTAATATTTGTCGGTAATGTGTTTGAAAGGGATTTGATAGTAAGATTTATGAGTATAAGCCCTATGCTCAACCTCAACAATCTTCATCCATATATCTTCTCTATCCCAAACAACAACAGGTGTTGGTAGATTCCTTATCACATCTTCCCTGAAGTAAAAAGCATGAGGTCCATATCCTAAGATTTCCCTCTTTAGCTTTTCTCTCTTGATATGTCCTTCTAGATCAAAATTTCTAGTAGAGGCTACTTTCATTCTTAGGTTACTAACTATTATACCAAATACCTCATATGCTTCCTTTGCTAATACAACAAAATAGTCAAAGGAGAAATTTGATGCAATGATAGAGGCCTTTCAGAACAGCCTAAAGTTCTCTACATCAGAGTGGTCCATTTGCCACATTATCTCAATCAAGGCCAACCTATCAAAAACAAACTTGGGTAACAAATGTGGTGCAACAAGAATCCCATAGCATCTGATGACTGTGCAATCATTATATAAATACCAGTCTCCCCAATTGCATTCATAGTTTGGGTCATCGAAAAATTCCTTTGGCCTTAACAATGCTTTAATTGTTCTTGAAATCCTTTCAGCAAGTGCAACGCCCATTTGTATCGAATTTTTGTGTTTTATGATGTTACAAAATGCACCATAGTTTGAGTTTGAGCAGTTTAAATCCCAAATGTGTGTCCACATTTGAACAAGCAACTTATTATTCCTTTCATCCACTTGCCTTAATTTCATGGCCTTACCAAAGACTTCCTATCCCTGATAGAATATCATATGCATCAATAATGAATAGTGTCTGAATGTCAATGGCATTCTCCTCTCCTTTAACCTTACCAAATCATAGTGTAACTGCTCTGCAACTTTGTGGGCATAGTCAAACCATGTGTGCTTGTTTCTTTGTTGAATATCTAGAATTATAAATAGTAGGGATGATGTTATCCTTCCATCACACCTTACCCCAAGCACCTAACACAACATATAATATGTGTATCTAAATTATTTTGCAAACTCTTCATAGTCCAATGGTTCAACCTCTTTGAGTTCAAACACAGTTCCCTTTTCTTGTCTATGTCTTGGTATTTTACCTTTTTGGAGTGCTACCTTATGTTTGGCATATTCCTGCTGTAGTTTTTCAAAATTAATCTTTTCGCTGGCATCAAGTTTCATTCCAAAAACCTCGACAACTTTACTTGCCTTTATTTCCAAAATGCTCCTACCCTTGGTGTCTTTAATTACCCTATTTATGTCATCATATCTGTCTGCAAATTGTAACATCAAGTACACCTCAACAAAAACATTTGGGAAAACTAGTTTTCCTAAATGATAACACTAGACATTTTTACCAAGATGCTGAGCATCTCTTCTTGTAAAATCATATAAGAACAATTCCCATCTAGTCTCTAGCACAATAATTTCACCAATTCCCTTTGCAAGGTCCTTGAAATTGGTGGTTAGGATCCCTTCCCTTGTAGCCTTCCTACCACTTGCCTTGATGTCTGGAGGTTGGAATTTATCCATGAAGTGGGTATAATCCTTAGGTTGGACCCTTTTCTTCTAAGTGACTTCGGATGTTTGAGGGGTTCATGGGAGACCTTTTGTTTTTTCTTCTTGGGTATAGGTTTCGACGATGATGACTCACCAGGTTGGCTCATTTTAACTTCTTCAGGGTTTTGACTTAATTCAGAAGTAAAACTAGGTTTTGGATTATTACCCTATTCTTAACAACTCAAACTCGAACTGAGACATGATTCTACCTAATTAGGAAACTTTAATAACTCAAGAGAAACTAGAAACCCTAAATAATTCTTGAAATCAATTTAGACCTCTTTGGTTCAACACACTAGTTCTTACAAAGCAATAAAAGAAACCAATGGGATATTGATGGCGACTTACTTGGGAACAAAATTTTTGCAACTCCTTTAGACTCAACTTTGGTTAATTTGAATTCTCCTTCAGCTCCTCAGACATTCGACTGAGATGAAAATACAAACTGTAAACCTCTTTCAATGAATTTAGTTGAGTACACATACCATTAATGACGCACAAATGCTTGCGCGAGTGAACAATTACGCCTCAGGTTGTTCGTTCCCATTTGAATTCAAACCATCGATGCATTCAGATGAAAAACTCATCCAACAACTCACATTGTTTCCTATTCTCTATGGGGCCCTACCGATGATTTTATGTGTAATCAATGAGCTAGGAAATTGCCACGCGTACTTCCCAAATTTCATGAGTATGGCTCATTGTGTGTCTCCTTTCTATACTGGGATGTCATCAAGCGATGTCTAGAATGCCAACGATGAGATATGAGCCCTTGATCATGAGCGTGAAGAAGATCTCGACTGAAGACTCAAGTTCCATTGCTCATCGTGTGTCCAAGGTTCATTAATTAATCCCAACTCATGATAGAACAAATCCACATGATGGGAAGGTACTTCGCCCATCGGCGGTCGCAGGTTCTCTCTAGAAAAGCACAATGTAACCAGTGATAGTACAAGGGCCAGCGATGGGTCAATACCTTAATTGCATTGCGCATCATGGGTAACCTCTCAAAATAAAAACAAAACACGCGACTTGTGATGAACTAAGGCCAAAGGATAGAAATTACATCACTCATCTTGGGTTAGAAGAAAAATTTCATGCAACAACATGCGATGGGAAGATGAACAATGAGTGACAAGCTTAAACAATGTTGAAGACACATGCCTAAAATTTGTTCATAAAAGGTATCATGCTAGGCTCAACAGTAACCAAGGCATTGGGGTCAGTTGAACAATGATAATAAAGACCATGGGTAGGCGCTTAAGTGACAAGTAAACTGGTCCAGCCAATCAATGTGAGAACATAAACTGAAGGATAATCAAAGGTAACATGATACATAAAACCCTTAAACCCTAGACCCTAACGTCAAAAGATATAAGTGACTAGTAACATGACCATGAAGTCAGTGGAACCATGAAAATTTTATGGGTTCCACCATATTGGAACAAAATTCTTTGAATAGTTCAATAAATTCAAATGTATTTACACACAAGAATGGTGAGGGGTGCTATTGACCTATAGAGATGTCCGATAGAGAGACACATCTATTTTATAATGAAATGATAGAATATGATACTAGGGAACTTAAATTTTGATAGGGGATGAGATAGTGACCTTTTAGATGCTCTTGTCTTTATGCTAACAACCTTGAAATATTTATAAGTTTCTTATCTATTTCTTCCAAGCCTATATATACATTTAAATTTTACTTCAAAAAAAATCCACAATAGCCTTTAATTATAATAGAAAGATCAAAGAGGGAAGAAATTAGGGTTAGTCTATTTGAGAGACTACCCTAATTAGTTGCTTCTATAATAGAATTTTTAGCCTCAATATTTAGCCTTGAAAAATAGTCAAGTGTATGCTTCATAAGTATGATGAAATTGGTGGTTACAATATGCTATGTATACATAATAGATCAAATGTTCTAGGATTATAAGTGGCATGTACAAATATGATAGAGAGGATTATGAATATGATATATATCACTAGTATGTTTGTGAAAGCGAAATTGTTAAATGAAAAAGAAAATTGAGAAGGGAGGGGTGAATCATTTGTACCAAATTAAAACATCAAAACCCTCAACAATAATCAGATCCACATACATTCATTAAACCCTTAATTTGTTATAGTGTTTAACCCGTACAATGTTGCATAATTGCACCTAGGGGAAATTCCACATTTTTGCACTTTTTCCTAGCATTTATGACACATTAAAGCATTAATGACAAAAATCCCATGAGTCAAAATTTTGCAATTCTGACTCCATGCGGACTTGTGACAGAGCAACAGAAGCCTAATGACACATTTCCCAAAATTCTAGGCCTTGGATGCTTGCGCGGTGCACGGATGTCTACGCGGAATGCTAGCGTCCTGGAAGATTTATGCGTTTGAAATAGGGAATCTGGAATCTTGACTCTCTCAACACATGTCCCAACAGTCATATTTCTGATGTAATAGGTCTTTACTGCCCTTGCATGCATCAAAAACCCCTTCTTTGCTCTCATTTTGGGTTGGAAGTCATTCATTCAAGCTCTCTTACCATTTGCTCCACCTTTGAGTTCTCTTCATTCTTGATAGCAACACTCTCAGAAGAAAATCCATGCCAGACTAAGGTCCTTCTAGCAACAATAGCTATCAAGAAAGCACTCAATGGTGTGCCCATGTGCTCTAGAGAGGGTCTAGTCCCATGGGTAACGCTCTCTCTCTCACTCTCTTCTTTCCTACTTGGAACATTTACTACTTTGTGGTGTGGGTTCTACTCCTGAAGCGGGTTTTTCTTTCACCACATGCTTTGTTTACTTCTTTTGCACTCCTTTCTAACTTGGTTGTCTATGGAGGTGGGAACACCAAAACGGGGGTCTAAATAAGGCAGACCCCTATACAGCCCCAACCTTTTCCCCTCGTCCTTTTGTGTGTAGGTTGTGAAGTGGAGCTTGGAGTGAAGATCCAAACGTCTAGTAAAAGGTAAGATTTCTCCAAGTCTCCTTGTATTTATTCTAGGTTTTGGCTTCATGTTTGGTTATTTAGTCTAGTACATCCTAGATCTGAGTCTAGAAGTGAAACTTAGTTATGCTTGCTTGAGCTCTTGATCCCTTTGCTTCTTAGGATGTCAACGCACCATTTAGATGATAGCATGTCACACTGGCATCCTAAAACTGCATTGTTGTCTTTTGGCCAAGAGCTCCCTCATCTGAGGTAGAAATCTCAGAGTTTCACTCTCTCAAGATCTAAAGTAGCTTTCTCTGAAACATAACTTGGGCATATTTCTCTACAATTTCATTAACATGCTTATGCTGAGGTGTATAAGGGCAGTTCATTCCCTGGTGATCTCTTGAGAACGAAGAGACCCATGTGCAGCGAATCCCTCTTATATCACATTTTGGTGAACCCAACATGAAGACGTCGGATCTATTTTCATGATTTTTCATGCGTATGATAATACCTTTTTCAAAGAAGATTTTGATATGTTGGATGATGCTCTAGACGACTTCTTAGAAGCACTCTACCCTATCTGCAAATCTTCCAAACAAACTTCCTCTTCATAGGCTGAGGAGTTGATAAATGTGGTTGTGGTCTTTGTGGCTCCTCCGAGCCTTGAGAAACCCATCATTTACGTGACCCCATCTAACTCATCCTCTAGGGAGAACTATTATGTCTATGGTATTTTGTGTTGTAGTGATTCATTGGAATTATACTCGAGGTTTGTGAAAGCTACAAACTCCACTTCCTATAATGTTGTTGGGCACACATATAATACAAAGAGAAATAAATAGAACTTAGATAAAAAATATTTTGTTCCCACATCACAACCCACTCAAGTTCCTACTTCTTTACCGCCTTCTTAGCCAAGCCTTCCTTTAGAACCTAAACCTACGAACAAAGCACCGGGTGATTATGATCTTGTCGAGCAACTTTGTGTTACTACGACTAAGATCTCACTTTGAGACTTGCTTCAAACCACTCCAGTTTACCAAGAGATGCTTCAGGAAGCTTTACAAAAGATTCTCTTGCCTACCTCCACCAAGCCTACAGATGTTAATGCATTGTTGGCTCATATTCAAGTGGATTCTCCAAATATTACACTCCATCTGCAAGAACTCCAGCCTTTGGATGTGTAGAAGCAAGCAGATCCCTTGATGATTATAATTAATGTTAATAATATTAGTATTAGGCGTACTCTCGTTGACAATGGTTTTGCTCTCAAAATTTGCAGTATTGACCTATTACCTAAGATCAAATTTGATTCATCTTTTTTAGCGACTTCTTCTTTGTATATTCGCGGGTTTGATAATGTTGGCGGCCAAACTCAAGGTATGATAATACTACCTTTGCAGCTAGGTCTCATTACCTTACCTACATTGGTTTATGTGATGTATGTCTTGTTACCATACAATCTTCTCTTGGGGAGACCCTAGATTCATGCTATGGGTGTTGTGACCTCTACTTTACACCGTTCTTTAAAGTTCACCACAAATAATTAGGTGGTTATGGTTAAAGTGGATCTAAAAGTTGTTCACCTTTGTGAGCTAGCGGTTGTCAGTTGTGCTTCAGTCATATCCACTCTCAAAAATTGTATTCCATCCTTAACCACTGATGCTATGGCATGTTCTTCATCGATACCCTCTATGGAAGTCATCCTCGGATTTAGTGTCATTAGAAATGAACCACCTAAAGTAGAAGATCCTAAGTACCCTTGTCTTCCCCTTCTTCCTCTCAATCAAATTCTTTCCTTGGTGATGATTGGGGCTCCTTGGAGCTCTCTCAATTCTTTATCATGGAATACAAGGTGAGTCCCTCTTACATAGAATTTCTAAGTACTTTTGACACAAAGATGGACGATACTCCTACTAGGGAAGAGAAGTGTGACCTTGTTCAAGAGACCATTCCTTCCTCTATTGGGGAGAGTAATCCCACTCCTACAAAGGAGGTTAATGTTTGTGAACCTAGTAAAGAAGGTGGGAGTGCTCCCGTAGAGACATTCAATATACATTGGTGGAATGAAACACTCTACATAGAGCTTCCACCTCCTGAAGTTTTGCAAACTCGTTATGGGTTTGGATATGAACACGCCTCTCGATACGACTATGGATAGAAAAGCCTAGGGTGTATCGAATAAGGAATCCAAGTCCCTATCTAGTTTAAGCCATGGAAGTACTATTTGGGTTTGGGATTCTCTATTGAACAGTCTAAGCAAAAACCTTGGTGGAGTGTTAACATGATCTCTATCGAGCCATTGAGCTTGGTTCATCTTGAGTTGATAGAAGAGAGGGAGTATGCTGAGAAAATACCTTTAGATGTCTTCTCTTTAGACGAAGCACTGGAGGAATTCCCAGGTTCTTATTCCCCATTGCCTTCTTTTCATCACAAGAGATGATACCTGTATCACCTGCATAAACAAGCATACTTTGGAGAATTGGTCTTGAGTATTGATGAGGAAGACCCGCTATCTAACATCAGTAATGATGTTCCAATATCTCATCCTGAAGATCACAATTCTCTCCTTAAAGGAGATACTACTAATGTCTCTATGGATCCTAAGTCCTCAAAAAAAGTAATCAAGATTGGGAAATGTCTCTCTTTGGAGGAAGCAAATGAACATTCTAACCTCCTGCACTCTCATCTTTATATCTTTGCTTGGATGTACGAGGATATGCTAGTATTGATGAGTCTATAGTGGTTCACAATATTTTCCTATGTCCCGACTCCAACCCAGTTAAGCAAAAAATCCAAAAGATCAATCCTAGGGTGGCATTGATGGTCAATACTAAGATAGAGAAGTTGTTGAAAGTAGGCTTTATCCATCTGATTGACTACTCCCCTTGGATTTTGAATATAGTCATTGTTAGTAAATCTGATCATCGTATTCCTATATGTATTGACTTTTGAGATCTTAATAAGGCCTCTCTTAAGGATGAATTTTTGTTTACTAATATAGATATGATTGTGGATTTGACTACAGGCCATGCATTGTTATCTTTTATGAATGGCTTCTCGGGTTACAATAAAATCCATATTAACCCAGAGGATCAGTACAAGATAGCCTTCACTACATCTTGGGGTACTTTTTTTTATGTGGTCATTCCCTTTGGGTTAAAGAACATGGGAGCAACTTACCAATGGGTGATGACCCTGATATTTCACAATTTTATTCATAAGATCTTAGAAGACTATGTTGATGACATCTTGGTGAAATTGATAACCCATCAAGATCATGTAAAGAACCTTAGTCTTATCTTCGAAAGGCTTCGAATCTATAAGATGAGACTCAATCCCCATAAGTGCATCTTCAATGTGGATTCCAATAAGCTTTTGGGGTTCATAGTTTCTCATTGTGGAATCAAGGTTGACAAGAATAAAATTGATGCCATTGTTAACATGCCTCCACCTAGAAATATTACTGAGTTACAAAGTTTACAAGGGAATATTTAGGCAATTCATAGATTTATATCTCAATTGGCTAATCATACCCTTCCTTTCACCTGTTTATTGAAAAAGGATGTTCGCTTCATATGGGATGAGGAGTGCCAGAAAGCTTTTGATTCAATCAAAACTATTTGGCCAATCCTCCCGTATTGATGCCTTTTATGCAAGATAGACCCTTTTTTCTTTACCTTGCTATGTCACCATATGCCTTGGTAGCTTTGTTGGTTGAATATGATGATGTAGGGAAAGAAAGAGCAGTTTACTACATCAGCTGCATTCTAGTTGATTACAAAACTCGTTACTCCTCCATGGAGAAGCAATGCCTTGCTCTTGTCTTTGCTACACAAAAGTTGAGACACTACCTTCTCCATGCCAAAACACATGTCATAGTAAAAGTGGATCTCTTAAAGCATTTGTTATCCAGTGCTAACTTTATTGGGAGATTGGTGAATGGGTTATGTTGCTCTCTGAGTTTGATATAAAATTCATTACTCAAAAGTCAATAAAGGGTCAAGCGATTGTCAATCAATTGGAAGATGCTCCCTCATCTTGTTCCTTCTCGGGGTTGGACTTATTCCCTGATGAGAATATTTTTGTGGTTAACTATGACCTTGAATGGAAAATTTATTTTGACGGATCGAGGTATCAAACTAGTTTTGAAGCGGGTGTGGTCTTAATATCCCCTGAAGGAAAACCAATCCCTCTATCCTTTCAATTATACTTTCCTTGCACCAATAACATCACTTAGTATGAAGCTCTCGTTGATGGCTTACGTGCCATGGTTGCACTAAGAATCAAACATCTCTGTATACTAGATGATTCTGAGCTTGTTGTGAATCAGGTTATGGGAACCTATCAAGCTAAACAAAGTAAGTTGTCTCAGTACCGAGACCTTGATTTTTCCTTCCTTAATCAATTCTACTCTTTCACAATAGACAATGTCCCTAGGAGGGAAAATAGACATGTCAATTCCATGGAAAGCGTTGCTTCCTTGGTACCCTTGGAAGAGGATATGAAACAATACCACTTCATGGTCCAAGTCCTGTGGACCCCCATGGTTTTCAATCAACCTAAATTTGAATCCTTTGTGTGTTCTCACGTAGACTCAGGAGAATGGTTCTCTAGTGTTTATAACTACTTAAAGACTGGAAACTTTCCTAATGATGCAACAAAAAATGATCACACTCGTATACGAAAGATTTCAATGTGTTATGTCATTTTATCTAATGTTCTCTATCAAAAATATTATAACAGCTTGCTTCTTAGATGTCTCACTAAAGCAGAAACACCCCTTGCAGTTAAGGAAGACCATTCAAGTTCCAAGGGTGGAAATTTTGGTGGTAGATCCCTGGCAAGAAGATTGGTACACATGGGGTACTATTGGAAAATGATGGAACAATATTCCTTTGAATTTCTTAAAAAGTGCCTTCAATGTCAATAGCATAGTTATCTTATTGATGCATCTGCCCAAGAGTTACAAAATCAAACCTCTCCTTGGCCATTTACAAAGTGCGGGTTGAATATTATCAGAAAAATATCACCTCCTTCTTCCAAGGGACATACCTTTATTATTACTGCTATAAATTACTTCACGAAATGGGTCGAAGCTATGCCACTCTGATCCAAAAATGTTGAAGCTATCTATAGCTTTCTTACAAACAACATTATTTCTCATTTTGGATTGCCTTTGACACTTGTTTCTGATAATCACACACCATTCAAGAACAAGGAAGTAAACTAGTTAGAGAAATTTCATATCCAACATAGAATTTCTATGCTATACTATTTGAAATCTAATGGCCAAGCAGAAGCATCTAACAAAACTCTTGAGCTCATTCTTCGTAAAATAGTTAGTAAGCACGGTAAGAATTGGCATATTCAATTAACGTACTACTTGTGGGCCTATTGCATGTGAGTTTACATGCAGCGTGAAGACAACACCCACAATCACCTCATGTGTATGGTGGCAGAGAAGCTATAATGCCTTTGGATTTGGGAATTCTGTCTTTACGGGTTTCCCTTAAAGGGTTAATTGATGATGAAACCTACGAGGTTAATCATTTGCATTAGCTAGAGATGCTCGATGACTGCCGATTATAGGCCCTTGATCATCTTAAACCTTATCAACGATCACTATCAAGACAATATAACCAAAGTGTGTTCCCTAGGACCTTTAAACTCGGAGACCTGGTTCTCTGTGAGAATCAGAGAAATGTAAATGCACTACCTAACTAGAGGGGGAAATTTATTCCTAACTGGTTAGGCCCTTACATTGTGATCTCTATGTATGGTTTGGGTGCCTATGAATTATCATCTATGGATGAAACACCTCTAAAAGAGCCCATTAATGTAATGCACCTCCGTTGATACTATGCGTAGTGTCCAATGTGTCATATGTATGGTGTTCTCTCTTTGATAGGGTAGTAGCACTACATATATTGACATTACTCATTAACACATTGTGAATTTTTTTTGTGTTATGAAGTGACCATGTGTGTGTGTGAACAATATACATACATGTATGTGTCTTGCCACGCTATGCATCCATGCATCACATTACATATTTTAAGGAAATTAGATCATTATAGTATTTAATTAGCATACAACCAGGTGTGTTTATTAAATCATATTAGCATCTAATGTAAACATACATCCATATGAGCATGTAATATCCATAGCATCAACATACATGAAAATAGAAAGCATACACATCCAAATAAACAATGTTGTGATGTCAAAACCAATATATGTGTGTGTGTATCAAATGTCATGTACATGTATCGAGCCACTACTATAAAAATATGGTGGCTCTTGAATGTATGTCTAGCCACCAAAGATCCTACAGTATATATATGTGTCTAGCTACCACCAAAATCGTGGCCACCAAATCACAGCCCTGGCTGCGGTTGCATGGCTCCCTGAGGCCCTAGGCTGCAGGCGCTGCCCCTTGCTCCTGTAGTCTGGGAGGCATGGTGGTCATGGGAATGGGATCAATGCAAGGCGTGATGTGAACCAAGAAACCACTGCATCCCCACGATCTCTCCTGTGGGAGCATGTCGTCATCTAGGCTTCATGAAGCTCATCTCATCAGGCTGAAGCATTTGGGATCATTGCAAGCTACATTGAGGGCCATCGAGGTGGCTCACAGAGGCGTCCAGCACTACATGGTGTGAGCCCTCATCACTATATCATGTATCTCACTGGAATCAGCGTTGTCCATAGCTCCCCATGACTAGTCCATGTCTAAATGGTAGTGAACTTCGCGATTGGTTGGATGATCTCTACTCCCCACTCCCTCATAGCCCGGTCCCCTCGGGCATGCTACCGACTCAAAGTAGGGCATGCCGTCTACATAAAACACCAGTCAAAAGCCTCAGAATCCCCTAGATTAGCGTCAAAGAGCCACCTGCATTTATGCAGCGGGCATTAGCCTATGAATAGTCCATCCATGTGCATCCTCTACAACCACAGAGGAAAAAAGAGAAATCAGTATCACATGGCATACGTACATAATCATAAACAAAAGAAACTAGAAATATAGAAACATAAACAATGTGCTCTATATACCTAGGGCCCTTGGCTACCATGTCAGATCAGGGTGAGGAGTGACACTGGGACCCACACCACTAGTATTAGTAGCCACTCCCGATGATGCCAAGTTTGTCACCATTGTAGCCATAGGAGTTGGCGGTGTTGACGAGATAGGGGTAGCTGTTGGGGGATCTAAACTCCTCCATTGCCTTGATCTATGAGGTGTTGCCTCCTCCTCCTACGACCTCTCCTCCTCCTCATCGACCTACTTTCGCCCTCTCCATCTATCTTGTGGGGGCAAGGGTGGCATGTAACCCTATGGATCAAGATCCCCTCTAGGGGAACCCTCACCAAACATAGGGTAGGATGGTTCTTGTCCCACCTCACCATGTGGGGAAATTTGCAGCTTAACCGACATTATCTACCATCACTATATGGGTGGCGGATCATAGTGGGATCATCAATATTAAGAAGGGGAAAGCTTGTTGGTGATGTGGTGCAGGTGGTGATCCTGAGATTCTTGTTGCACTCCCTATGATCCACGGTATCATTGGGAACATCTATGAGTGGAATCCATGCGTACATGGCCATGTGTGCATTTGTGGCGACTCCATTGGTATGTACTTGTCATGATGACCTGCTAAAGGGGGATGTAGCACATTTGTGGGTTCCTCAGTTACTGCACACCCAGTCATCCCACCCATTTTGATAAAATCGTGGGGTCTCCATCGACCCCATCCCACAACCAGTATTGAGCTGTGGTTGCCAAGACATGAGTCTTTGTGCCTACACCGCCTATCGTATTGTCATGAGAGTGATTGTGAATGGGATGCCGTGATGAAAGTAGCTGGGAAAAATGATGAGCCCACAGATTGCACAAGATGTGTGAACGAAAGGACCACACCACAAAGTGTGTGCACACCCGCGACAGGCTATGATACTTGTGTGGTGGACCCTACAGGCCACAACTCTTGAGAATTTGAAGGTGCTAACATGTGCTGTGCCCCAAAGCAAAATTGTCATATGCTCTACCATCTCTCTAATCATGTGGACAAGGCCCTTATGCAGGTGCGAGCCTCACCTATCTATTGTGAACCAAAAATCAACAGTCATGACCATCATGCGACACAGCAGAGGTGTAGTGGTCCTCGCCTAGTTGTACCAGTGTGTGTATATGTGACCTGTGTCATCATTGTCGTTTGTCTATCCTGAGCAGTAGAGGACTCCCTCCATCCACTCCTGTGACAATCGGGTATCATCAAGGACCACCTGTCATCCACGGATGGGTAGTCTGATGATTCGATAAACATCCTTGAGTGTGATAGTCATCTCCCTAGTGGGTAACTGGAAAGATTACGTGGTGGTGCCCACCGCTCCATCAATGTTGTAAGCATCCACTCATGATAACGCATCTCTCTCATGGTGAACACATGCTATAGACCGACCCGCTCTAGGTGTGTGACCTCATCCATTGGGAAACAGTCCCTGTCCTTGCGAATGAGTCAGAAAGCTCGCCCTCTCTGATGCTCATGAATCTCAGGATACTCTTGCAAAAGTGAAAAAGTTTTCTAGTCAGAACATTGAATTTCACTATGAAAATAAAAAAATCTTTAAGACCTCTGCGCATCGTGTCGAGACTACAACAATTGCAGGATGACATAGCCAAGGGTCGTGAGGTGGATCAAGAAGGTCTCGAAACCTCATTTTTCATGAATTTAAGCTTGTTTTGAGCATTTTTTATCATCGAGCTGCACAAGCATCCATTTTGGGCGCTTGCATCCAAAATGTATGTTTCCATCCAGAGTGTGCACCAAGGTCCCAAGCTTGTACTGGAATCTCGAGGATACATTGTCATCCTCGAGGTGTCCATGGCACACAGGGACCTATGCGCATTGTGCAGACGTCTGCATGTCGTGCATACGTCCCTGTCCGCCATGGACACCTCGAGGATGATAATGTATCCTCAAGACGCCAGCATAAGATTGGGACCTCGGCGCACATTTTGGATGTGAGCACCCAAAATGGACGCCTACGTAGCTTGATGATGAAAAATGCTCAAAACAAGCTTAAATTAATGAAAAATGAGGTTTTGAGACCTTGTTGATCCACCTCGCGACCCTTGGCTATGTCGTCCTGCAGTTGTTGTAGTCTCAGCGCCTTGTACTCTCTCCTACTTGGCATTTTTCTAACTTTTCTCTCACAAAAGTCAACAATTTGCTCACAGTGAATAGTGAAAATGACCCTTCTAGTGGCCCACCTAGGTATATATAGGCCCCCCCAGCCCATTTTTCCTAGAGCTTTTGGCTCCTTGGATTCTCCTAAATTTACCCCACCAAGCTAGGGGAAAACTCAGGAGGGGGCATGTAGTCACCTCTTGATCATATTTTTCTTTTGAATCAATAACTTTTTCTTGATCATTCTTCTCATCGTCATAGCTTCTTCTAATTTTTGAAACTGAGCTAAAAAAAATTTTTTGCAGGGTGAAGTTTGGTGTGGATTTTTCATGACCTTTTTGTCACTGTTTGTTGATCTCAAATGCTAGGGGAACCTTCAGTACCAGTAAGCTTGACTTCAGTGACTTCTGAGGCCCCTCTTTCTTGGCACACAAATCCATAAAATTCAAAATTTGGGTGAAAATTTCTTCTCTATTTTAGTGTAGGTGATTGCTAATAAGAAGTACAAAATTGATCTAAAACTTATTCATAATAAAAAACAATTAAATCTAACCTCCAGAGTACTTAGATTCACTATTTATATAGTTGTTCATGAACGATAACTAATGAAATCAACCATTAGAACTACTTTACTTGTAATGTATTTATGAAATATTAAAAACGTTATTAACAAGAATGCATAAATAAATGAACAAGTAAATAAAGTGAAAGGAAATACCTCGAGTGGCCAGCTTAGGGAACTATCTCACTTAACTAAGAACTAGAACCAACTTAGAATCTCACGCATCCATGAAACATATAACTCCACTCATTGCATAACACCAGATATCAAACATAATCCTTCTTTAGATTGTATTCAATAATGGAATCTTAACATTTTTTTGGATAAAACATGGAAACGACTAACTGCTTAATAACTTGTAACAACCAACTAACTTAGCTATGAACTCATCCCCTGACTTTATACTCAAACGGGGAGAGACTTATTCAAACTACTAACTAACTACAACCATTAATCTTATCTGTAGATACGAGGACAATAAATTAAGATTGGCTTATTTATTCCAACTAAAAAAGAAAGAAAGACCTATTCAACAAAGATCTTTAAATGAAACATCTTGCATGTGAAACACATAAGCAACCGTTCAGAGTTCTAGAATGAGTATCTTCCTTCAGTATTTATTCCTTGATGATGGTTCATGTCCAACTCCATAGCTTGCTGCATCTTAGGCGGTTTGTACTTCAATGGTCCCATGTTTCATTGCTTTGGTTCCTGCTACAAATGTTTTGTTCTTATTACCTTGTGCTGAGCTGTAGAGAGGTTAATCCATATAACATACATATACAACTAATCTTCTTAATTAAATCATAGAATTCAATTCATACATACATTCTCACAATTAAATCATTCAATTGCTATGAATATCACCATATTCATATTTTTCAAACTAGGTTCAAGTTGCAAGGTATGTCATAATGGGATAGCATATTATGGAAGTTTCTATATGAAATATACATATAAAACATATAAAAAGTGTCTAAAAATTCATGAAAAGTAACAGAAAATGTTAAAAGATGCAAGACAATTGAGAGGGGGGGTGAATCAATTGTCACAAAATTTCAACTTAAAACTTCAACATATATCAATTCCACAACCATACTATTATGTTATTAAGTATAAGCATGAAACACAAATAACAAAAAGTAAATTAACACAATAAACACCATATTTTTACATGGAAAACCCAAGGAGGGAAAAACCATGGTGAGGATTAAATCACAATATAAAGTAGTTTCAAACTGACAATAAAAGGCTCACTTCCCTAAAAAAGGACTCATTGTCCAGATACAAAAGCTCACTGCTTACTAAGGACTCACTGTCCTACAGGAAGGCTCACTACCTACAAAATATTTATAGAACAAGTTAGGCCATACAAATAGAATGAACTGAAAAAGTGCACCTATCAAATGTTGATGCAATTCTGGTGATGCTCAATATACAGACTTAGCACATTTCATCATTTTCACACTTCATCACTTTAGCATTCACTTCACCAATTCTTTGCTCTCATTCTCATACCATCTTCAAGGATTGTTCAACATATTTATACTCGATCTAACCGTAGGCATCAATTAGGTCGGCCTAATTAGATGCACCTCTTTTCTTCAACCTATCAACTTCAAGTATTTCCAAAAAGAAATTCAAACATCCATCACACTACATCATGTCGACATGGACCTAAGATAGGTCGCACATATATTCGCATAACAAGATTAATTCACCATATCACAATTAACCCAAAGGTTATCCAGGAATAAACTTCAATGTAAAAAGGAAACCAACAAAATAATACCACTATGTCGTACACGCACCAAAGCACATAATATTTTGAACATGCATGCCTTCAACAACCATAGACAATTTTCCAAAACTACAAATAGCAACTGTCAATTTTAGAGGAATGCGAACTAGAATACCAAAGAGTGCACCAAAATACCAGATCTACCACTGGAGGAGGTAAACCAGTTATGCATGCTGGTTTAGGGTACCAGACTAGTCTTCCAACATGGTGACATCAATGACAACATACAGACGGACTTCTCCATTCTTCCAACAATCTCCCCCTTTTTCATTGATGGCAACATGTAAAATTTCTCCTTCAATCTCTCCCATCTTTTCAAGTCTCTCCCCATAACTTTATACTATAACTCTCTCCCCCTTTGACATAAATGGAAAAGAGTGACAAAAAGATGTAAACATGGTGACATCAAGATTGTAAAAGGAAGGATTCTAATTCTCAAAAACTTCCAGCCATCCAAAACTTTCAAACATTCAAAATTTAAGTAAAAAAGTTATTCTTCACCTGAAATACCTTCTTGTACCTCTCTTTGATAACTGGATATAACTTCTTCCAATTGAATATAACTTAACTCATTCTTGTGCACATACTTTCTAATAAAGCCAATAGAGTGAAAGAAGATGACCAATCTGTAGAAGAGCACTATTTTTCACAATCGTCCACATCAGTAAGTATTTCAAAAAGATGGTCTAACTGAACCTCAGCAATCTCCTTAAGGAGCCAGAAGGTTTTCACCACATCATCTCTTTGTCTCTATACAATAATCAGTTCAACTTGTAATTCACCAACTCTTAGCCTTTTTTTCCCTTCTTTTTCTTCGAAGATATCAAATTTCTTTCCAACGTTGTTTATCTCAAATTCAATTAATTCAATCCTGCTTCTGAAATTGTCTACCACAGCAAGCCACCAGAGACAATATTTGTAGATATCTGATATTTCTTTAATGCATTTCTTTGTTTCCATGATAAATTTGGATAATCTCTACTTAGCTTTACTACATCTCCTTTCAACCAAGGCTTCCAACTTGTGTCCTTCTAGAACTTCAAGCAACATTCTTTCTTGAAAAACTTCAACTAAATTTTCCAGAAAGGAGTCAAAAACAACTAATACTCCAATACCTTTCCGAAGTGGATATTGTTCTAGAGCGTCATCAATCTTGAGTCTGTCAATAGGAGAGGCTGCATTCCATAACTCACCAATTTTCTTCATCTTTCCCTTAACCAACATAGATTGGATGTCATCGGGATCAGGGGATTTAGATCCAGTCAGGGATTCTTTTTCCTTCTCTTTTGAAATGACAATGATGTCTTTAGTTATCCCTTTTCTTTTCTTCAATTCTGGAGGGTATTCACTAATGAAAACTTCTAATTCTCTTTTACCAGAGGAAGAACCTACTTCAAACTAACTTAGTACAAGTATACCAGAGAAAAGATTTGTCCTTAAGGATGCAAAATATGCTCTGCACATACTTACATTATTTACCAATGATTCCAGATACCTGTAGACCTGTTTCCCAATAGGAATACCAGATTCCCACACAACATTATCCTTTCTCAGTTGGGCTCCCGAAAAGTAAAACACCAAACACACAAGCAAGGGTCCAAAATGAAAGGGATAACCCTCAACCAATGACATTCGGGAATTTTCAAATAGATTTTCAAGCAATAAGTTACACAAATCAAACTGCATGTTTTCCTTAACCATCATATGAGCAATGTGTACAACAATAGCCGAAGTCAAGCCTTCACGATTTCTTAAATAAATTTTGTAAGAAACACCATACGCAACATACCTAATAGTTGAATCCGCAAGTGTATCTATCAATAGGGCTCAAGGGTATTTACTAATGCCGGTCAGTTCCTCAACATCTTTTTACTTCACAATTTTCTTTCTAGGAAGATCCTTAATACTACATAAGCCGGTAATCGCTTTGATTGCTTCCTTCGAGATTAAGTAGGTTTTTTCAAATACAATATTTTCATTATTGAAATGATTCAACAAGAACAAAATAAACTCTTTACCAGCAAACCATAAAAATTCTCTCCACAAATCCATACCTAGAGTTTTTATGCTCTATGATTCATTTTTGTTCAGCCCTAGTTCTATTTCTTTCATCTTTCTATGATCAAATTATTCTAATTCAACCCCTTTCAGATTTAGAGGGATGACACCACTAGATTCTCTATCCATTTCCATGATTTCTTGAATTTGTTAATTGAAACCTCTTCGATTTTCTTCTTCCCCTTTTTGCAAACTAAGAAAGAAATTTCAGATTACCATGACAATTTCTTCGAATTCCCTTCAGAATTGCTTCAAGCTTGCTTGAAGATCACTCCAAGGCACCTTCCAAGTTCTTCAAATGCTCAATTAATCAAGAAGACTCACAAATTTCAACTTATACACCATCAAATTTTTCCTAAAACACATTAAATGCGGCAAGCATCAAAAAGATGCTAAAAACATTCTTCTCAACACAAAAAACACTAATTTAGTCTGCAAATCATCATGACAACATGCTTTCTTTTGGTTCATTTTCCAAAACCTCTGAATATTCATTCTTCACATTCTATCCTCGTGCCAACCTCTAACACACCATTCTTCCAGGGGTTTTTTATAATTTTCTAATAATGCTCCCCCTAAGACCATGCTAGGTCTAATTTATGAATAAGTCATCTGTACTAGATGAGGTCACAAACACACCAGTAGCTTCATGTTTTTCTTCTTCTTTCTTCTTCCATATCTTATTCATTTGTTGCTTCATTTCTTCTTTGTCGACCTTCTTTACCGAATGATTCTTCTCTTTCGGAGAGGACTTCTTTCATTTCTTACTTCTGCAAACCTTTGAAATATGTCTTGGATTATTGCATATATAATAGATAACAATTTTTTGATTACTTTGACCTCCATTACCTCTCGACCTAGATTGATTTGCTCTATGTATAATTTTTTTTACAAGTATAGCAATAGCCATTAAAGGATTGATTCATTCTGCGTACATTAAATCTGTTCCTCATTACCCGAATGATTATTCTCACCTAAGATTTGAATTCAGTAGCTTTATGTCCAGTCTTCTTACATTCAAAACATTGTCCGGTGAAAGGACCGGAAAATAGGTTACATAAGGAAATCTAGGAGCATATTTTATGAAAACTCCATGCAGTAGTGCCTTCGGTAACTTTTATTTCGATTAGGTTACCTCAAAGACACAGACAACTATGTCCAAATGCGGAACAGACACAGTTTATTTCCTACATTGATCCATCTAAGAGAAACACATGTAAATTCAACAACAAGCATTAACCTTGGACATAGAAAAGATGAAACAGAAAACCAGAACACAAAGATTTACGTGGGGAAAATCCTTTTGAATCAAAAACCCCACACTCCAAAGTTTGAGCCATTGTATTATTCAGCAACATAATGGTTACAATACAAATCCAGGCTCTTAGCCTTTTCAGAGTTTACATCTTGTTCATTCTAGATACTATCTGGTAATCAACTCTCCCTCTGTACATTTCCTGATCAACCTCTCAAACCAAACAATCTTCGTACTGTTGCAATACTCTCACATAGTATACAGTACTGATCAACACAAGAGATCAACCATGGCATTCAATCCTTGATCAGGAGAGAAATCGGCAACATAACCCTGCCTCTTACTTCCTCTATTTCGGCCTCATGGCCTCAGCCTTCCAGCCAGCCACACTCGGCCTTAACATCTCATCAGCTCTTCGAGTCACCTGTTACGGCCTCATGGCTCCAACCTTCTCGCCAGCCACTCTCGGCCTTCACCTGTTTTTCGCTCTATCTCTCACTTCCTCTCTTCGGCTTCGACTCTATGAAAATGGTTTGGATCCAACTGTCGGATTACAACTGTCGAATCATCCAGCTTAGAAAAATGATTCACATTCTGCTTTCTCTTATTTGTCCATATCGCACCACGTTGAACAGTCATCCAAATGTTCAAGGGCGTTCAACCTATGTTGGCATGTCCGTGAGACACTAACAGTGTCTCCCCGATGCCAACCTAGCCAGCAATCGATATCGCCAAGAGTCCATGCTAACGACAAGAGGTTATATCGATCTCATCATGCTCATCGGTGAGACAATCGCCATTTGATGAGACATTACACCAAGCTCTTTGTGTCATACCGATACTACTATCGGAAAGATATCCCTCTATCGCCAAGAGGTTACAGCGATATTTACATTTCACCCCGAAGACTTCAGTTCATCGAGAGTCACACCGAAGACATCTCAATCAGCAAGACATTCGTCTTTCGCCAAGACGTCATGTCGAGTTCACAAGTCACACCGATGAGGTTTCCATTCGGCAAGACATTCGCTTTTCGGAGAGACTCATATCGAAGTCTTCAGTCACAGCGATGAGTTATTCCTTTCAGCAAGACATGCCGATCTCGCCAAGAATTTTTGCCGACAGCCTTATGTTACTCTGAAGCTTTTCACCTATCGGCAAGACCAAAACTCTTCGCCAAGAGTTCACACCGAGATCTTTATGTTATACCGAGCACCAAAATCAGTCGACAAGACTTCTCTCTATCACCAAGAGGTTACAACGATGTTCACACCTATCAGCGAGAGAACCCACCGTCGGCAAGACTTCATAGTGAAGCCTTTGAGTTACCGCGAAGACACCAAAAGTACACCCGTCGATGAGACCTTCCATTGTCACTGGGACTTCATATTGAAGTCTTTGAGTCACTGCGAAGACCCCAAGTGTTAGCCCAAAACCACAGTTCGCCAAGAGTCATACCGATGACCCCTAACACTATCGCCAAGACATCTCCACATCGGTAAGACATCTTACCGATAGACTATGAGATACGCTGAAGACCACACCTTGTAACATACTATCGGCAAGACTTCAACACATCGCCCAGACATTACAATGAATAGAATCTTTCAGCCAAGGGTCCTCCCGATACACGATAGAAAGGCATGTTAGCCAGAGTTCTCCACGAGCGGTAAGAGGTCATGCTGAAAGCTTCTTGTCACAATGATAGATTCCTTTGGTGAGATATAAACAAGGTCACAGTGACTAGAGCATTTCACAGGGTTCACAAACTGCCATTCGGCCAGACCACCCAAATGTCACACCGACATTGCTCCTCCAGAAGTTCCAACCTTTGAGATTGAGGCACATGATTCCAACAATCTCCCACTTGACGAAGATCACACAGGCACCTACAAAGCACCCAAAAATTAGAACCACACTAGCTCCACCAGCTCAAACCTTGCAATACTCAAAACACCCAATCAACAAGATTCCACAGATAACAGTCCACAAGACAATCTGCAACAAAGACCGGGCATCCAACTACAACTCACTGTCCAACAAAAACAACCAATCCCAGCCAACCAGGAAACCACATAGATCTCAACATGTTCTCATGCTCCATCAATAACTCTTCTCCAACATCCAAGATGTCCACCATTCAAGCAACAATCCTATCATCTTCCACATGTGGAAGAAAGATACATTGCCAAGGTGCATAAGCACTATTCCAACGTACACAAGCAAAAGATTCCAGTGACATCTTCAACAAGATACTACTACCACTTCACTATGCTCAAACACCATATAGAAGCAATATCAACTTCAAGGCTTCAAATAGAACACAACAGTGAAGTCATTCTCTAGAAACAAGAAACAAAACATCACCAGTTAGAACAACAATCATACTGACCACTTCCATCCAACTGATAAACCCCACGCGACTGCAAATAGCACCCACAACTCGTGCTATTCCATCCAATCTCACATACCTCATTAGTAAACTTCTGCCAATCAATTAACAACAAATACAAGTTCTAGTGTCAACTAGTCAAAGAAGACAAGACACATACAGGAACTCCCACTGCTTGAGTAATCCAGATCTGAAAGATCAAAAGGCATCGTAAGCCTACCAATACCAGCACATAGAAAAATTAACCATGTAGTACCAAGGAAATATCCACAATGACATGCACAACCCACAACAACCTGCTACAAGGAACATTTCTCTCACCACAAACCTTCACGGCCACAGAGAGAAACTTTGCACATCATCTTCCTGCAGAACATCCTCCTACATACACTTCTAACAGCTAGCTGTGTCAAGAATGATCTTCTTCACATCCCAAGAGACAAACCTTAATAACATCCATTCGTTCAATCACCAAGATCAAACCATCTTTAAGAAACATGGATGTAAGCATCTCAAACAAGATCAAGCTAGTTTATTCCCCATTTCAGGAAATCAGCCCATACATTATCTCCTACCAATTCTCATTAGTAAATAACATAACATAAAAGCTCAAGGAGATAATCAAGTTGTACAACTTCCACTATGAATCCTTCAGAACCAAATAATTCAAGATCCATATCATGAAAGTGAACTTAAAATACATCTGAAAGATATAATGAGCCAAATACCTCTCAGATAAACTGCCGAGTAGACCAAGAGTGGGTAAAAGAAAACTCCTTCAAGATATATAAGCCATTATGACTAATCCAAGAGCAATCTCCTCATAGGTCTCTTATTGAACTCACGTTCAACCTAGGTGTAGGCTTCTTGGACTTTCTGCTAATAAACTTTAACAAGAGTAACAAGCAGGAACAATTCTCTCACAAGAGAAAGACAGCCTCACCTTATTCTTCATGTATCCATGAGTACTAGCAACTGACCATCTCATGCTAAACTCCATCTGCATTACTGCACTATCATGAAGTATCAAGAAAGTAATCAAAAGCACCCAATACACAAAGAATTACCAGACCACTTTCAAAGCTCCAATCATCTGAATCAGGAACTTATCATGACACCATGATCTACACATCCCCATAGGAGATACCATGCTTCAAGTGACTCCACCATTGTCTCAAGTACAATGCACAATGCCAAAACTCCAGTGCACAACCAAGAGTATACCATGACATAAAGCAAATAAACTCAAAACAACATCACCTGTCAAGCACCACCAACACCTCAGCCAAAGAATCCATGCGTCCTCCATGGTTCCAAGATGTTGCACATCTTCAAATAATGTCCATGCAAAAGCAAAAAATATAAGAACCATCCTACAACACTATACAAGACCATTCACCACCAAGTGA
>VDFB02257820.1:0-83700 GCA_007258455.2 Sequoia sempervirens
ACTCTTGGTGAAATAGCATGTTGCTTCTCTCGTATTTTTGAAGGTTTATTTTGTAGATGGTGATCCTGGGCTCGGTGGTATCCACCAACATATTATCTTTAAACATAGCCTACTTTCTCTCCAAGGTAGAGATGAAGAAATAGTATGCCTGAGTCCATTTTTTGAGAGTCCTAAAAATTTCTACTAAGTATTATAACTCTTACAAGTTCTTCTAGTAAGAAATATATTGTATTGTAACTCAAAACTAATCTTGGAAGATTGAGATGTCATGTAAATTCTTCATTTTGAAAACAATAATAGTTCATTTTCAAACTATGTTTTATTGTAAGATACCATTTGATCATTAAATTCAATTTTTCTACCTTCAAAGTCATGTTCTATTATGTTTAATTTGGTAATTGATGTTAATTTTGTGATCTCATTGTATGAATCCTCAAATAAATGTCTTATCTTTGACAAATTTTAATAGAAAAGGCATATTTTGTGTAGGTTATTGTTTGTGTTAATATGTAAACAACTTCTATATGTGAAGTATACTTCATTTTCTTCCTTCTAGGTTTGTAAAAACTTAGCCTTTCTATAAAAATTTGATACATGAGTACATGCTAAAGCTTGAGTTGTGTGAATATAGTTGAGATATTGGTCTTTTGTGTGTCAAAATAGTGGCATAAGTCTTAGTAGTACAATTTAGAGCCTCACCCATTAGGATTTATGCTTCACTTTATGTCTTTTTCTCTCCTTTTCCTCAATAATAAATAGTAGCAAAACTTAATTTAGGTGAGACACCAAGGGAACTAGTCCTATCTAGAGGTTGATCTCAATCTATTAGAGCCCACACTCTGTGAGGTCATTGATGGATAAGGGTTGTTGTTGTCACAATTCCCTAATCATTTAATGTTTATTTGTCAACCCAGGGGTGTCTAAAGCTATCTGTGGCAAGAGTTGGATCAGTTTTGGGGGGGTTTTGTTGTAGGTACGCTTTGTCAGGAGCGGTTTAGAGTTGTTCCTTCCTTATTGGAAGTGGCTCTACGCTATTCTTCTAACTTGTTTCTTACTTAATTTATTCTAAAGCTTTAAACTAGAATTACTTCAAAATAGAAAATGTGCAAAGATAGGTCATATTCCAAGCTAAATCAAATCGTGAGAATGGAGCATTAACTTAATCTAATTTGTAGGAAAATAAGAATCTAACATTTACTCAAATTCAAGATTTGACTAATTGATGGAATTTAAATCTAATTTTAAAAATAAACTACTCCAATCCTCATTCATCCAATCTAATGAGTAATAATTCCTGCTTTGCTCACATTCCATTAAGAACATAATCATTTATCAATGTTGAATTAACTATCTTATTTGCAATCTAATTAACTAGAGAGTGAACTGAAAGGGCTCTATTTAATTAACACAATAATCAAATAAAGATTCCAATGATAGATTTAAGATTTATTCTAACATTAAACTGATGAAATGATTTTAATTTAAAGAAAGAATGAAGATGAGCTATTTAACTGACAGGATCACCTTCCTCTGAAAGAGCAGGCCCTGCTCTGCCTTTGGAGGGATCTTAACACAGATATGATCAACTTTTATTCCATCAAATTTTCCCAAAGAGGGACGAAAGTAAAAGGTTTCAGCGAAGAATTGAGAAATGAAAATAAAAAACTAATACAATCTACTACTAAAATAACTTGAGATTGGATATAAATATCCTTCTCTTATTTGAAAACAGGGGAAAGCGGGAAATTAAACTAACTCTAGTCTATTAAAGATATTTTGAAGTGCAGGGAAAATAATCATGGAGATCTCATGATCATCTTCAGTTGATGCAGAACAAAACTTTAGAGCTAGAATATGTGCTTAGTTGGAACTGTTGTTTGGTTGACAGGTAACTTGGTCGAAGATGCTGAGTTGTGAAAGGTTAGCCACCAATCTCATTTGAATGGGAAATGGTTCACACTTCATCTGTTATGTAAATGCTCTTCCAGTTATGCGTTAAATACACACAATCATGAAACAATCATGGTTATAGATTGATGACATCAAGGATGTCCTTGTTGAGTGTTTATATCCATAAAGCACAGTTGAAGGCTCCCCCTCTATATTCTACTGTTGACCTGTGTTTCTTGGCGAAGCCATAGTTCTGTTCTAGTTTCTCATACCAAGATTTCAAGACTTCAACTGGAATTTTGTCTAGTGCATTGATTTTTGGTGTGGGCATGATGATAATAGGGACCCTAAATCTTATGCCAATCCAAAATTCTTGTTGGTGTATCAAACTGATTACATGTCTTACCCTGGTCAAAATCCATCTAATGTTATTTGGGTTGATGGGCTCTCTCTTCTCTTCAGTGGATCTAGAATCAAGTTAAATCTCTCAATGCATGCTTGGAGAGCCACTAGTGTTAATGTTCCTTCCACATTTTGGAAGCATGATATACTCTTCAATAAATTAGACTTATAAATAGGCACAACATCATTGAGCCTAGCCATTGATCTAAATATCTTAATATACTCCATTGCATCAAGTGTCTCTCACCTCATTGGCATGATTTTGTAACAAAGAGACAAATGACCTGATCTGTAGCTCCCCAACATAAATGTTAAGAAGTGAGTCATCTATATCACCCATGAGGAAAGCATGTTGGTAGAATTCAAACATTTGATTCTGAACATTTTGATGACTGTTAAAATAGGATTGAAGGAAAGCATTATTAGTCCACAAATCCAGAGGTCTCTTCAATACTAGTTGGTTTAATTTCCACTTCAAAAAAATCTCCTTAAGGAACAAACAATACATCCCTGAAGGTTTTTTGGTTGTTGAAAGTGCAAAGGAAATATCCATAGCTTCAGTTAGTCTGCTTTTTGCTTCATCATTTTCCTTGGTAATTTATTCTATCTTATCCTGAAGCTGTTTATTGAGTTGTTTATACTTCATAGTAGTAAGTGAAAGATACCTTGGCCCTGCGGCCTTTTCCTTGGGTTTTTCCTTTGGTGGAGGTAAATAGAGTAACTCAAAAGATGGATATACAATCTACTTTGGTTCTATCATTTTGTTTTAGGAGCTACTCATTGCCTTCTTTCCATTTCTTCTTTTAACCCTTGAATTTCACTATCTTTTTGCTCACATTGCTCAACCATCTTAGCTAGATCTTCTTTTACATTTTCTAGCTATGTAAACAACTAGTTTGTGTCTTGTTGCATTTGTGACCTCAATTTTTCCATTTCGATTTTAGATTTTGACATCTCTTCATCTCTTTGTTTTAGTTTTGTTTCCAGTAGCATATTCTACTCCCCATACTCTTGTATTTATCTTTCCAGTCTTGATAATTTTAGTGCAAATTGATTTTTTCTTCTTCTTCTTTTCTCCAATTTAAATCATTATATGTTTCTTCTGGTTGTTCCATGGGTTGTTTTCCTTCTCTGTGGACAAATATTTCTTCCATTTGTTCACTAAATTGAGTTGGGGAACTAAAAACATTAGGAATTTGGAATTCAACTTCTTTTTCTCCTACAGGAGATTCTTGAGCAGAAAAAGGGCTCCCTTCATGAACAATAGGGCTTGGAATAGATGTTTCCTTAACAGGGGAACTAGAGAATAACCCTAGGGAGTTGTTCTTTGGTGATTGTGAATCTCCTTCTTTTTCGGCCTCATCTACCTCAGATTCTTCAACTTGAATTATGGGAGGAGATTTGTGAGATTTTCTCTTCCTCTTTTTAATTTCTTTTCTTCCACAGGTTTTTCTAAATTTTCAGCTTGTTTTCTCTTTTTCAAAATTTCCTCCTTTCTAGTTCCATTTTTCCTTTTAGGGCTTTCTTTTTAGTTTTAGTCTCTTCTGAGGTTTTTATCTCCTTTTCTTTCCTTTTCTTGGAAGGCGTTGTTTCCTCAGGGTCTTGTTTTCTAGGCCTTCCTACAAATTTTTCCCTAATTTCCTTCGAGCCCTTCCCCTTCTCTATTTTTAGAGTTCTAGTTATGGGGGTTTTATATTTTCTCGAAGTTTCACCCTTAGTGTGCATCAAAAATTGCCTCCATTCTTCTTCACCATTAGGTTTTTGCATGAAATGATGCTTAACAATTAAGTGCATTAAACCATGATGTGTAATTCTACTTTCTTTCTATTTACACCTCATTGCCATGTCATTGATTTGTGAAAACAAGAATGCGGGTAAATTTACCCTTACCTCTGGTTTAGTTCCTCCATGGTGAATATGGATAAGTAGTCGAAGAGCCGACCCTAAGACTGTAGCAAACTAATCCTCATAGGTGAAGTACTTCATCAAACAGTGGACAATTGACAATCAGGGTTATGGAAAACTCCCTTTGTCGACACCCTTGTTTTTACCCTTGTGAATTTGAAATATAGGCAAAGGTTCTCGGTCAACATGAAAGATTTCAAGAAGCTCTTTTAAATCATGTTGACCTCACTTTACAATTTTTACCTTAGTTGGAATCCTAGATAATGCACTTATAATAGTTGTGGACACTTCAATTGCTTCTCCTCTCACAACAGTGAAGCTGAGGTGGAAATTCCATACAAATTCCTGAATTATGTCCCATTCATACCCTTCATATTTGAGTATAAGGTCCAACCAGCCCGCTTGTTGTAACCACCTTCTAGTTTCACTGTCAATGATGGATTCCTTTGGTTCAACCATTTTTTTATAGTCCATTTTTACTAACTGGAGACTTCACAAATTCAGGATTGGAAAAACACAGAAATGGAGATGTTACAAAAATAACAACAAGTTGCTTCCTCTTGTGAATGAAGATGAAATGATTTAAAACTGCCTCTATAATAGGACATTAAATGTCCTTTACTTGCCATTAAGTTCAATTTACATGCAGTAATCTTCACACACTTGAAACATCTCACCAACTAAATTGTTTTAAATTTTGTTGGTGAAAGGTGGCGAAAGTATATTTACTGATGTTGACGTACAAATCGCTTACTTCTAAAACCATCACCGCATAATCATTACTTGACAACTGATGTCACCTCACAATCTAACCGCTTAATAAATTACACTTGGATTTTAACTAAATGAGATGACCTTTTAAAAAACTCTATGATAAATAATTAAATGCATTTAAACTTTTTAAAAATAAATGCATCATATAAACACTTACCCTATTGGTGTGAAATGATATTGATTTGACTGGTGACATATCTGACGATGGAGTTTACTGGAACAATCTTCGCTTTTTCTAAAAAAGGATAAAAATCTGTCAGAGTTCCTCAGATTGTATGATGTACTCGATCGTAATTAATAAATATAATACACTGAGCACAACCCTTGTGGGAGCCCAATTCTTCCACATGCTATAATATTATACCATGAAAATCTAAAATATTAAATGAACCTTTACCTACACAGTCAACAAATTAGTTAGCAAAATAATGAAGCTAAAAGCTTCCAATGACACATGAATTTTTCTTCCTCCTCTTGAATTTTGTGGTTTGTATCATCCAACAACTGATTATTAATAACTTAGAGCAATTGGAAGTCTTCCTCTCAAGATCTTCTTTTAATAATGAGAACAACCGATCAAGATTAATCAAGAGTTATCAAGAGTTGAATTAACTTGTACGTTTAATCAAAGCTTTCATCAAGTAATTGATTTCCAAGTTGATTAGGAGCCATCAAGATCTCTCCATTTTAGTAAGGAGCAATCAAAATCTATCCAAATCTATACTTGCAAGAGACAAGAAGGTTAGGATATTTTTTTATGTTATTTTATTTTTTTCATCATTTTTTTGGAAGGTAAACCACCATTTATGGTTTTTAATTTACCTTATTTATTCATGGCAACTGAATAATATTAAGGACAAGACACTTCACCTAAAGAAGAGAAATCTTCCTTAGTAAAATTTTCTATCCTTTATTGATCTTTAGTTGTAAATTCTTCTTTTGATGTTGGTTTATGATAAAGCCTAAGCCTATGTCCATTTACTAGCACTGTCCTCCTTTATCCATCAATAGGTATTAACTGGACAACTCCATTATCAAAAACTTCCTTAATCTCATTGGTCCAAGCCATATGGTATGCAATTTCCCTTTGAATTCTTGAAACTGTGAAATCAAATAGTAATGCCCAATCTCCTACAGTAAATTGTTTACTACGAATATTCTTGTCATGCCATTGTTTCCTTTGATTTTGAATGATCTCTATTTGATGTAAGGCTTCCATCCTCATTTCATCTAACCTATTTAATTGTAACACTCTACTTTTATGTGCTTCAGTCAAATCTATATCCACTTTTAAGGTTGGTCTAAGTGTCTCAAGTTTAAATTCTATAGGAAGAATATGCATCTCCCCATAAAATAATTCATATGGAGAAAACCATGTGGTTGTTTCCCATGTTGTGTTGTATTCCCAAACAACTTTTGTCAATCTATTAGACCAATCACTCTTTCGAGATGAAACTATTTTTGTGAGTATATTCTCCAGTTCTCTATTAGTCACCTCTACCTTCCCATTTGCTTGAGGATGGTATGGTGATGACTTTCTATGTTGAACCTACTATCTTTGAAGAAATTCCTAAAGCATTAAAGACATAAATTGTGGACCTTGATCTGATACAAGTGTTTTAGGCACTCCATACCTCTATAAGATTTCTTTGTATAAGAAACTTGTAACTCTTTCTTCTTTAGTAGCTGGTAACGCTTTGACCTCTGCCCATTTAGTAACATAATCAGTACATACAAGGATGTAACTATTTCCTTTTGACGGTGGATCTATGGGACCAAAAAAATCAATTCCCCACTTCTCAAATGGTTCCAAGGAAACTTGTGTTTGAAGTGGCATTTTTGTAGAATGTGTATGTTTTCCCATTCTCTGAAATTGATTACAATGTTTGATGTAGTGAGTTGCACCCCTAGTCATTGTTGGCCAAAAATAGCCTACTCCCAAAATCTTATGTATTGTTGTCACCGTGGAATGATGTCTTGCACTTGGATCATCATGGCATGCCTTCAAGTTATCATAAACATCTATTTATTGTACACATCTTCTCATGACATGATCTGGACACACCTTAAACAACAAACCATTAATCCATTCAAACCTGGAACTTTCTCTAACTAATCTCTTTTGCTACTTAGATGAAAAATAAGGACATTTCCCAGTTACTAAATAATTAGCAATATCAACAAACCAAGGTGATTTAATTGATATAGAAAATAGGTGTTCATTAGGAAATGTATCTTCAACTGGTTCATTATTCCCTTGTAAAACTATCCTGGACAAATAGTCAACCACAACATTATCTTTACCTAGTTTATCAACAATCATTATATCAAATTCTTGTAATAATAATAACCATTGAATGATACATCCTCCCACCACAGCTTTATTCATTAGGTATCAAATAGCTGCATGGTCTGTATGTACAAAATTATTATAACTAATAATATAATGTCTAAATTTATTAATAGCATACACAACTGCTAAAAATTCCTTTTCAATAGTGGTGTAATTTTGTTTAGCTGGGTTAAGATTTTTTCTTATATAATAAACGACATTCATCGCTCTTGATTCATCCTTTTCTCCAAGAACTGCTCTAATTGCAAAACTAGAGGCATCTACATTTATGTGAAAAGGTTCACCCTAGACTGGCCCAGCTATGACAGGTGCAGTTGTTAAGGCCTGTTTAATATCCTCAAAGGATTGTTGACATATTGCAATCCAAAGAAATTCTAAATCTTTCTTTAATAAATTAAACAGAGGACCTAAAATTTTGTTAAACCCTTCTATAAACCTTCTATAATAACTGACATGTCCTAAAAATCTTCTCACTTCGGTTTGGCTTCGAGGTACTGGTATCTTCAGAATAATCTCAATTTTCTTAGGATCTACCTTGATTCCTTCTTTTGATACATGATGTCCTAACACAATTCCTTCAGTCATCATTAATAGACTTTTCTCAGTGTTCAATGATAACCTATGGTCTTTGCACCTATTCAAAACTTGGTTCAGATTATTCAAAGATTCTTCATAATTTTTACGATGGACTGTAAAATCATCCATGTATACTTCCACACATTTTGTTGTTAAATCTGCAAAAATAGCAAGAACAACACATTGGAAGGTAGCAAGTGAATTACATATTCTAAAAGGAAAGACTCTATAAGCAAAAGTACCCCATGGGTAAGTAAACGTTGTTTTATCATGATCTTCTAGAGCTACTTGAATTTGGTTGTATCCACTAAAATCATCAAGAAGAGAAAAGTAACTACTACCAGATAAGTTATCCAATACTTGGTCAACAAAAGGTAGTGGAAAATAATCTCTTTTAGTAGCCTTGTTCAATTCTCTATAATCCATACATACTCTCCATTTACCATTTTTCTTAGGCACTATGACTAGTGGAGAAATCCATTTACTATCTGAAATAGGATAGATGAATCCTACCTGAAGCAATTTTTCTATTTCTAACTTTACAATATCTCTTAGTGTGGGGTTAATCATTCTCTGAGCTTGTCTTACAGGTTTAACATCCTTAGTGTAAATGTGATGTGTACAGATATCAGGATGAATCCCTCTCATGTCCTTATAATCCCAAGCAAATGCTTCAGTATTCTTTTCTAAAATTTATTTTATAGCATCTTCTTGTTTAGTCGATAAGGAAGTATTAATGAGTGAGGGCTTATCTGTCTGTACTAAGATTTTCTTAGTCTTGTTTTGAAGAGCGGAGGGTTCTCCAATCAAAGTATTTAAAGGACAAGGATGTGGCAAAAGTTGATGGAGTAATTGGCTATGATTTGAATAAGAATTCATGATATTAGTTAAAGACCAGTGATCTTGATCATCAATAACATCATGAACTTTAAGGTTTCCTTCTTCCTCATCTATACATTCTTGATACTGTTCTACATGCTCTGTCAATGTTACCATAGAAAGTTCTCTAACCCCATCATCTTCTAAATTAAAATCATCAATCCAGCTATGATTTTTAGATGACCAAGATGGTTTTGTTGGTGGGTAAAGGGATATTTCCTTCTATTTGATTCCATTAGAAATGGTCATGCTTCCAGACCTACAATCAATAAGGGTAGTGGTTGTTTCTAACCAAGGTCTTCCCAAAATGATTGGATAGCCTGTCTTTCTTTGTTTAATTTTCAAGACAAGGAAATCAACATGATATTCCCATGTGTCAATAGTAACAATTATGTCTTCAAGAATCCCTTCTAGTTTTGTAATTGATTGATCTGCTAATTGTAAGACTGTGGTTGTTGGTTGAACACTTGTAATTCCTAATTTGTCAGTTGTTTCAGTTGTGATAACATTAATGGCAGCCCCTAAATCAATAAGGACATTTGAAATTTCAATTCCATTAATGTTAAGGTTAATCACTAGACTTCCTGGATCACCATACTTTTGAGGAATCAACTTCCCTGACAAAACATTAGATAGTTTCCCTCCAATTTTAATTATGGAAGGTAACTTCTTTTTCCTTCCAGGTGTTTTGACACATAAAGACTTAACCACCTGGTTACTACCTGGAATATCACAGATAGTGTAACTAAGGGAATTTTTCCTAGGGTTTGTAGATTAAAGCATTAACATAAAAACCCAAAGTGATAATGAAGTGCAAAGGAATAAAATGAAAACAAATGAAAAGATCTCACCAAAATGTCTTCATTCTCCATGGCTGACCTCTATTACACCTTCTCAACTTGCTGCAAATATGATGTTTCCCTCATATTTATGATGAGCAGTCTAATGACAATGACAAGCCTTAAGAAAATGTTGAAGGATTTGAGATGACAACAATGCAATACTAAGCTACAATGCAACTAGTAAGCATCTAAACTATGTCTAATTATGCCAAATGAGATGTAAGTATGCCTATGACAAAATGACAATAATGCAAGATCACAAGATCACAAGATCACAAGATTGCATGAGATATGAGAGATGATATGAGATGACAAAATGAGACCAAAATTGCCATTTTATAGAAAATTCAATTTTGAGTGAATAAATAAGATCAAAAGTTGACAAATGCCCTAGAATCAATGGACAAGATTCAATTTGACAACCCACAATTAGGGTTAGGGAAACATTAGGTTAAACTCAAAATGAATGGACAGGATTGATTTTTAAAAAATCAAATCAAGGGTTGACAATGCATGTGACAAGAGATAAGATTAGCACAAAAAAAAAAGGTGGCTGGAAAATCAAATAATAACTAGAAATTATTTGATTTTTGGAAGAAAAAGACTATTTTGAATTAAAAATTATTTAATTCAAAAGGTGGGGACCACATGACAGTAAATAATTAATTTAAATTATTGACTAAAAAGAGGGAAATGTCAAATAAGATAATTGAATAATTAAAGATAATTATTTAAATCTGAGAAGGTGACTAATAATTAAATAAATTTAAGAATTTATTTAATTATAAGAAGACTTGAGAATTAGTGACATATTAAATAAATAAACAGAATTTATTTATTTAATAATCAAGAAGACATAAAGATAATTAAATAAGTTAAGAAGTTTATTTAATTATGGGAAGACTTTAGGCAATTAGTGACGTATTAAATAAATAAATAAAAATTATTTATTTAATAATCATGAAGAATAAAAAAATATGAATTAATTAAATAATTATGAATTATTTAATTAATGAACAAAAGTGGACCAAGGACATAATTAAAATGTCATAATTATGCTAGGAAGAACAAGGTGAAAAATAGAGCTTGCAGGCCTAGGTCATTTTTAAGTGTCTACAGATAGCTCTCAAAAGTGGAATCTTGATGTTAATATTTTTAAGTTCTCTGATAATTTGGGAATCTACTAAATCATCAAGTTTCTCCTCAGATTATTTTCGAACCATCGATTCTTGTTGAAATCGTGCAGGAAATGGTGCTTGTTTATCAAAAGAAATATCTTCACTCTTTTGCAATGTATCCTTCATCAAATCTTGTTGTTCATCCTTACTCAAATCAGCTTTTGATGGTACTAATTGAGTCCTCAATTGAATATCTTTTAAATCAATTTTTTTTAAACCAATTGTATTAGAATCAACATTCTAAGCTGGCTATTGAGGTTTAACATTTTTAGGATTGGGAACTGGTTGAGCTAGAATTTGAGGTTGGTTTATTGCTTCAAAATTTGAAGGTTGAGTGGAACTAGGAAAAAGTGATTGATTTTGATTCCAAGGTCTTCTTGGTCCCTGATTTTTCCATTGAGGATTATTACCTTGGTTAGGCTGCCATTGAGGTTGATTAGGCTACCATTGATATTGATTGGGTTGCCATTGAGGCTGGTTCCATTGAGGTTGATTAGGCTTCCATTGATATTGATTGGGTTGCCACTCAGGCTAGTTCCATTGAGGTTGATTAGGCTGCCATTGATATTGATTGGGTTGCCATTGAGGTTGGTTCCATTGAGGATTAGTCCATTCAGGTTGTCCCCAAGGTGGTCCCCAAGATGTTTGCATAGAAGGAGGTGGAATTGGCATTTGTTGGGTGTTCCACTGAGACTACAGATTCCACTAACCAAGAGAATTTCATTTATTTGAACCCTAATTGGCATTATTTCTGGGATTAGACTATCCTCCAAAAGTAGGATTAAACTATCTTTGTCCTATATAGTTGAGTTCTTCTTCCACATGTAAGGATTGAGAAGGTTTCTTCAAATGGTTTTTAATCTCTGGAAGGAGATTACATTTACCAGTAGAATGCCTCTTCTCACAAATATCACACAAATCTACCTGATTAAGAGGACATTCCCTTAATGGATGTTTGTCTATACACTTAGGACAATATATAGCCAATGGTTCTATTGTTCTTTTGTCAGGATAAGAACTAAGATTAAGTATAGGATATCAGTTTTTAAATTTTCTATTTCTTCCATGACCTTAGAAACATCAGTTGAGGAACCCCTATTCTTCTTCCTAGAGCTTGGTCTTGTCCTTGAATAGTTCCTAAAAATCTCAACTATGTCTCCAAAAGTGACTTTGTTGATGTCTCTTTTTCCTATTAAGTTCAAGGCATCTCTTGAATCATCATCAATTCCTTTTAGGAAAAAGGACTTGCTAATCTCTTCATCCAACCCATTTCCACATCTTTTCAAAACAAACTAGTATCTATCCACATAATCTTCTAAACTTTCCTCTTCTAACTGTTTCAATTTAAATAGTTCCTCTTTCATGTCCCTAACTCGACAATAATCCTAGTATTTGTCAAAAAAGTTTGTCTCCATTACTTCCCAAGAGTTAATAGAATTGGCATTCAATCCCATGAACCAACACAAGGCTGATTCCTTTAGAGTGGATGGAAATAGCTTTAACTTTTGATTATCAGATGTGTAATCATAAGTTTGATTTAATACTTTAAATTCAATCAAGAATTGGTCAAGGTCCTCCAAAGTTTTCCCATGAAATGTACGTAAAATAGAGGGTGAAATATTTTTCATGGGTGGTTCATTAGCCTCCCTATTAAGAGCAATAGGGAAAGAGAGCGTTCTGTTAGGAACCTCTTCTTCTCTATCTCCTCCTCCTTGGTCTGCCATATTTTCTAAGTGGATGGAGACTATTCGAGTTGAAGATGATGAAATTGAAGAGTGTGATGGAGACCCTTCCAGAGAAGGTATTATATCTCTTCTTATAAATCTTCCAAAATGGTCTCTTTGTCAATTCATCAACTAAAAAAGAGATTCTTACCAACAATTAAGGCTTAAATTTTCTTTTAAAGGCTAGATCATCCTCGACAATGACGCCAAAAATGATGGATAAGGGTCATTGATGTCACAATTCCCTAATCATTTAATCTTTATTTTTCAACCTAGGGGTGTCTAAAGCTATCTGCAGAAAGAGTTGGATCAGTTTTGGTGGGGTTTTGTTGTAGGTCCACTTTGTCAAGAGCAGTTCAGAGTTGTTCCTTCCTTATCAGAAGTGGCTCTACACTATTCTACACTATTCTTCTAACCTGTTTCTTACTTAACTTATTCTAAAGCTTTAAACCAAAATTACTTCAAAACAAAAAATGTGCAGAGATAGGTCATATTCCAAGCTAAATCAGATTGTGAGAATGGAGGATTAACTTAATCTAATTTACAGGAAAATAAGAATCTAACATTTACTAAAATTCAAGATCTAACTAATTGATGGAATTTAAATCTAATTTTAAAAACAAACTACTCCAATCCTCATTCGTCCGATCTAACGAGTAATAATTCTTGCTTTGCTCACATTCCATTAAGAAAATAATCATTTATCAATGTTGAACTATCTTATCTACAATCTAATTAACTAGAAAGTGAACTGAAAGGGCTCTATTTAATTAACACAATAATCGAAATAAATATTTCAATGATAGATTTGAGATTTATTCTAACATTAAACTAATGAAATAATTTCAATTTAAAGCAAGAATGAAGATGAGCTATTTAACTAATAGGATCACCTTCCTTCGAAAGAGCGGGCCCTACTATGCCTCTAGAGGGATCTTACCACATATATGATCAACTTCTTCTTTTATTCCATCAAATTTTCCCAAAGAGGGACGAAAGCAAAAGGTTTCAATAAAGAACTAAGAAATGAAAATCAAAAACTAATACAATCTACTATTGAACTAACTTGAGACTGGATATAAATATCCTTCTCTTATTTGAAAATAGGGGAAAGCGAGAAATTAAACTAACTCCAATCTATTAAAGATATTCTGGAGTGCATGGAAAACAATCGTGGAGATCTCATGATCATCTTCAGTTGATGTCAAATAGAACTTCAGAGCTGGAATACGTGCTTAGTTGGAACTATTGTTTAGTTGACAGGTAACTCAGTCAAAGATGCTAAGTTGTGAAAGGTTAACCACCAATCTCATTTGAATGGGAAACAGTTAGCACTTCATTTGTTATATAAATGATCTTCTAGTTATGTGTTAAATACACACAATCATGAAACAATCACACATTAAATACCATTAAATTATGAATTCATAGGAAATAAGCATTCATATAAAAACCATTTATATTCTAAGTCTTCATACATAATTAAACTCATATTTGAAGTATATAAAAGATAATATCATAAGTTCTTAAGCCAAACATAAAGTATCAAGTGTTAATCTTGTAAAATATATGAAGTCCTTAGAAGGCCTCATTAGTCATCCCATGCTTCATTGGATAAATGAGTTGAGAACTTGACAAGGGTGCATATCCAAGTTTATAACAATTCCAAGAAAGAAATTTCCTACAAATTTGTGACAAAATGAAAAAGGATTACCACCCAAAAATTTTGCACTATGTTTTAATGAAGGCATACAATCAATTGATAGGATTTATAATGGTAATTGGTCCAAGAAGCTTGGCTAGAATGATAAAAAAATGTTTTGTAGTTAGGGAAGTCAAAGGTAGCAAGGTAAGGACAATCTGGACCCACTAAGGAAAAAACATATAAGCATGTAGGAATAATTCCCTTGGTATGAGGCATGATCTGTACCTCATGACCCTTCTAGATATGTAGTTACCTTGACTATAATGAATGAAGCTAAGTTTCCAACTAATATTAAAGGTGGTTTAAACTATTATGAAGACCAAGAAGAGGAAGATTAGATAAATGCATGTGACTATGAGGATGTACATGACCAACATAGATATGAAACTAGCATTACAAATGATGAAGTATTTCAATATGACTATGCCATTGCCTTAGGTCATTTTGAAATTCCAACTAGTGACTTGACACAACTTAGAAAATTTATTCAAAAAAGGTATAAGAGGTGTTGGTAAGCGGATTTTTCACTGCAATTTTCCTTGAGAAATGACCCTAAATTGCCCAACAAGCAGCAACAAATGAACCAACAATTGGAGAGATCGCTATTGGATTAGCAATCTTCCTCTTAATTTTAGAGGTACAACTCCCTCATATGATAAAATTTGGATTTTAAAGAGTATGTTTTTAACTAAAAAGCAAGAAAGGAAAAAAATCAAAACAAAGACAAGAAAAATAACTATGAATAAAAAAGGATGAACACTTAGATTCATCCTTTGAAGGCATAAAGAGCACATATAAGATGAAGGAAATAACTACAGTTAATCATATGACAAACATCAAAGAAACAAAAATTCACCAACAGAAGAATTCACAACAAAGAAAACATAAATGATTCACAAACCAATCATAATATTTTTCATTTATTTCTTTAATTGAAGAGCTCACAAACTCTTTCCTGTGTACAAAATGAGAAACTCAATTCTCTCCTTCAAAAATCCTAACTTCCTCACAAAAAAATATATTGAATTCCTTATTACAAATAAAAATCTCTTTTATAACTTCACCGTTCACCATTTTAACAGTTTCTTGGAATTTAACTTATCTTTTTTACTCTTGAAATCCTTTCAAATTCTGATTTCTTTGAAACATCCCCTTTGAAGAACTTGTTTGTTATATAAAATGACTTTGGATGGGAGACCAAAAGCCCCTCCCTCCGAAACTCAAAAGAAAATGAAAGGTCAAGGTTCTACCTCCTCTAATTTCTTCACATGACAAGTAGTATATGCCTTCAACACATAATGGGAAGCTTTTAAATTCAACTTCTCATTCTTGGGAGTTTCTAAAGGTAACTTTCTTTGTTTTCATTGACAAATGGTTCTATAGTTGTTTTGCAAGTGTTTGATCTGCAGAACTAGAATGATGAGGCTAGAGATGTACTACAGTCCCTCATCATAACTACCAAGGTCCTCTAGTAGTATTTTTAAATACCACTTATGCTTTCCAGTTGTTTCAACATTAAATCGGTGCTCACCTTCATCTTTAATCAACTGATGATGGATCACAGACTGTGATTGAAATATTGATGTAAATATTATTACGCAATCGAATTTAAAAATATGAACAAATAAACAATATAGATTATGAAAACTTGATATCATTAATCATTCAACTTTGCTTCTGTAATACAATCGTGTCTACTAGAACCTATACAACTACAACGTCTGACAAGGATTTATCTTCTGTTGCATTTCGATGGATGTCCATACACATTTTCAAAGCTCCCATTTTAGCGCAAGCTGGAAGGACACTGGCAAAGCTGTGAACTTGGTGTTACATTTATCAATTGCATTTCCTTAAAGGATTCCAAAAATTTCATGGAAAAATTCATTCTTTGCATTCCTACGATTTGGCGCTTTGTTTTAATTCTCCCAATTTGGTGTGTAGGTAGGAGGAAACGTGGGAAATATTGTGGCGCCTGTGCATTGCATTTGTTTGAAATTTTCTAAAGCCTTATTATCAAATGTAATGGTGTGCCATGAGACTATCTCAGTTGAGGTATTTTGTCATACAGCCTATGTTTTCACATTTTACATACTTGTTCACAGAAGCATTTCAACTATACTACCTGCACTTGAAAGTTTCGAAAGATTTTTCAACAATTCCATTTTGTGCATATCCTACAATCATCGCATTCCATGAGATGGCATCTCTTTGAGACATTCTGTCAAAACACTCACACGCCTTGTATTGCACATTCTTTCATTTTTGCAAGTATATTGTCTAGGGCGGTTGTAACAATGGAACCCTTTTGTTATGCTTGATGGATGCCTATATAGGCTGAAAATTCATTCATCGCGGGAAAATTCACCACCATGACAAATTTATTTTATGGAAAATTCACCACCAACAATTCATGGCAGTGAATTTTCCATGAGACGAATTTGTCATGACGGTGAATTTTCCCACAGTGAATTGTTGACGGTGAATTTTTTGAGGATGAATTGCCAGTGGTGAATTTGCCTCATGTCATCTATATCCTATTCAAAGTTCTCCTATTAACATGGAACAAGGAGATGCTAGTGAAGGTTGTGGAATTTTGCTTAACACTTGCAAATAGTGTTTGCATTGAAAGCTTGTACAGTCATTGCAATAAATCCATTTTGTGCATAAACTACAATCATGGAATCCATGGGACCACATTTCTTTGAGACAATCTATACCTTGTCTATGCTTCCATATCATGTCTTTGATGGTAGAGTGGAGTTCTAAAACCCACTTTGGCTTCTAAAGCTGGTTTCAAAACCATTCCTACATGTTAATGATTTTTTTATTTTCCCTTCTGCCTTCTTTTTACATGTTATAAATAATGTATTAGCTTTTTAAGAGGTTCATATAACCATTTTCAGTGCCAATGGAGGTTTTAAAACCCTCCAAAATCTTCGATGCCTTGAATTTTTCACCTTTCTTTTTTTACTTTAAAAATTGGTGTCACAAATTTGGGTGGTTCTCATAAATATGTTGAGTTCCCATAAGGTTATGAGAACCTTGTTTGATTTGGATGGAGGTTTACTAACTCCTTCAAACTTTGAAAACTCTTATTTGGAAATCAAAAATTGATTTTATGAAGGATTTTGCAACATTTTAAAATTTGAATTAAACATAGAATTTCAACAACCTTGATTTTGGTGGAAATTTTGTAACATTCTCATAAAAAATGTCTAGAAATGCAGCTTGTTAAACCCCTTGTCATGGCCTTCTTCTAACCTTTCAAACTCTGGTTTTTCATGTTTGAACATGTTATGAATGGTTTCTAGAAGACTTTCTAGGCATTATACTGCATAACATCTTTGCATGGTTTAAGACATGGCATCCATACACTGAAGACAACACTAGGGTGAAATCCAAAGGACTTATTGAAGATATCCATATAAACATTTGATAACTTAGATAATTATTACAGAACATGGATCATTTTTTTCATGACTGTTGGGTGAAAA
The DNA here is from genome assembly GCA_007258455.2 of Sequoia sempervirens. NCBI lineage: Eukaryota > Viridiplantae > Streptophyta > Pinopsida > Cupressales > Cupressaceae > Sequoia > Sequoia sempervirens. Next base: position 17,726 of record VDFB02257820.1, read on the forward strand.
TTATGTAATCCCTTTTTAACAGATTACACAACCTTGATTTCAACCACAGCTGTGTGAGATGTAATCTCTCCTTTTATAAAGGGGATGCACCCTTCTTACTGCTTACTGAAACTAAGTAAAACTAATTAAGTATTCACACAAATGTACTCTACAATTACGAGATGGGGGTGTCACATTCATACTTCTCTCTTTTTTCAGAGAATATGTTTTACAATGCTTCATGGTTGGTAGTTCTGATTCAATACAAAACTAAAAGAAAAGTAGTAATTCCAATATATCTATCTTGTCAAAGCAAAGCTTAGAGATACCAACATGATAATAATAAACGATAAAATAAGAGAGAAAAGCTCACGAAGGCACAAAGTTGTTCTGTAGCTTCTCACCGATGGATCCTTGAGATATGTAACGAGTGTCGTATTAGAAGCACAAAGTCTTCTAGATACAACAATTCCACAAACAACATGAACAATTACAAGCACAATGTCTTGTAGATAATCCACCAATAGTTATCCAAACAATATCACAAATTTGAATAAAGAGTGCAACACAAATTTTACACAAACTTATTCAAAGCCCTTAGATCTCACACACTAATCACTACCAATCTTAATCAAATCCAAAAGACAATTGATCCAACACAAAGTCTAGTATGCAACTTTCTTCTTTATTGATCAAAATAGATACACAAAGATGAACACAAATTTTCATGTATTTTCTTTTCAAAATGGGCAGCACTTTGTTGCAAAAGATAAAAGATAACTTGATTACAAAAGAATTCCCTCTTATTTATAAAAGAGAGGGAAGAGGAAATCTAGGAAAAGTAGATGAGAAAAATTAGGAAAGTTAGGTGGGATAAATTAGGAAAATCTCACCTAACAAGTCGAGTTATTCAAAAATGTTGTTCACCTTTTTGGGAAAACATCTATGTTTTTACATGTAATTACATTTTCTGAAATGACATATAAGATGTCAAAAAATATTTACAAAATGCGTAAATGAAAGCATTAAAATATTCAACACTATAGATCAGAAGTCCTCATGGTTCCTTGCTTTGGGCGCGAAAGTCTTCATATTTCTTCTTGGTCACCTATATGAATGTATCATCTAGACCAATAGAGTAATCAACAAGGGTGTCAACTCTTGTGATTGACCTTCTGGCAGATGAATGAATCTTCTTTCACCTGTTAAGATGCATCTTGAGATTATCTAGAGTTAGTCGTATATCACAAATGACATGCATTGAGGCCTTTGAAAAGTTTTCATCCTCCACTTGCTTCATGATGGCTTCCTTGTAGATCTAGGAAAGTTCACTGGGTAGGAGGAAAATACAATTTTCTTCAAGGAGATTACTCAGTAACTCCTTAATTTACTTCTCTAAAATAGGACGATGTCTTCGACATCTTCTTGTACTTGGTGGCGATCTTCAATAAGAGACTTGATTACTTGAATGCGATTTTTGAGTGATTCTCTTACCTCCACATATTTCTCTCTGTCGGGAATTATCCCAACTTCCACCAACTCATTGAGCTTTTCCTCTTTCATTCGTGACCAAAATGATAGGAATTTTTCCATTTCCTTTTGTTGTTGGGAAAGAATACATTCTTCTTTATCAAGATCTGATTTTAGCTTGGCTATCTGAGTGGTCTTCTCATCTGCAACAATTATAACCTCTGAACCATGTTTTATAATTTCATTAATGAAATCATACAACACTTTACCCTTAGAGGAAAACTTCTTTTCCTTTTTCACTGTTGGGTCCTTAAGGCTTACCATAGCCAAAGGTTGTACATTGCTTGAAGAGCCTGCTAGTTTCCTCAAAACAACTGCATAATGCTCGACCTTGACCTTCTACATATTTTGGGCTTGTTCCATCTTATCAAGCCTTCCTGCTAAGGCATATAGGACCACCTGTGCATCTTCCTTCACACTTTCATTTGTCACCTTGTTGAGTTGGAATCTTGTGACTGTGTAGTCCTCCATGTTTACATCGCCTTCCTCTTGCGGGGCTAGACTAATTTCTACAAACTTATGACTATTTTTTTCAACATGAAGCCTTGAATGTACCTTCTCCTTTTTCTTCCCCTTGGATTTTGGAGGGGTTATCTCTTCAAGATCTAGCTCTTTTGGAGAGATTATTTGTTTCTTTCATTTTGATACTTGAGAGACTAACCAAGGAGGAAGAGAGGAAGTATATGCTTCTTGAATCACCGTCAATTCTTGTGTTGTAGCCACTTTCATAGAAATGATTGGTATGGTAACAATTAGGGTCGTATCTATCATGATTGCTCTAGTAGATTGCACACCAAGTTGACTTTGCAAAGATTCATTCCTAAATTTGTCAAATTTATCTTCTAATGAAATATCAAAAGATGGAGATGACAAACTAGGGATTGATGATGGAGAGCTTGACAAAATATCAATAGTTTGTAGATTTGAAACTGTAGGAGGAGTGACAAGGACGGTTGATGTTGTAGGGGGATGAGAAACATTCATTGCATGTATGGTAGATGTGGGAGGATGTGATGTAGGAAGAGGAGGTGGAGGAGTGTTAGGATTAGGAGGTGTATAAGGAACATTTGAAGTTACAAGCGATGACGTTCGGGGAAGATCTTCAACAATGTTCTCATGAGGAGATAGTTGTTGTTCATCATCATGCCCAAGTTCCTCTTCATTACCTTCTTTTCCTCCATCTTTTTCAGATTCATCTTCTTCTGCAAACTCTTCTTCTAATGATTCTTCGCTTTCGTTTCCTTCTTCTTTAGAAGTATGTTCCTCGAAAGCAACCTCTTTTCCTTTTGCATGTGTAGGTTCAGACTTTTTTGCTTCTTGTTCTTCAATAGCCTGCGTAACTTTCTTTCCAATGGTGAGATTTATTCTAGGACCTCTTCAGGAAGAAGAGGGAATAACTATTTGTTTGTTCTTTAAGCAAATTTATGGTTGTTGACTGGTTTCTACTCCTGGTACTTCTCCTTCTAATTCGGTCTTGAAAACTTTCATTTGGAAACCGTGTTTATGCAACCATTACTGTTGTGTTATGCAAGATGGGAGCAAGCCTTTCCCTGATAGAGATACTTTCCTTTTTTGACCATTGAATCAGAGGTAAGGGCCTTTTAGCAATCTCATCTTCTTCATAGGAAGAGTTTAGGATGTTGCTAGGATCTTGGAAATCCTCAGGTAGATTAGCCACACCCAGCTCTCTGATTTGTTCAACTGTTAGCCTGCAAAAGTCCATTTTGCAAATGTCTTCTTCATCCCCGCAATCAGCCCATATGTCTTCAAAAAGATAGATATGCATGTGATCATTTTTCAATTTTCTCTTCACATCCTGATAATCAAAATCAAATCTATATTTGTATGTCCTAATAGTTACGATCTGCATCTTTTCATTTTTCCTTTTGTACACTGTGAACTGTATACCTTCCAATTGTCATTGGGAACTCAAAACCCTATTTGTGAATTCTCATGTGTTCCTTATGAACTTATATTAGTTGTCTGCATAGCTCCATGAGTATCCATTTATCTGAGGGATATCTAGGAAACATGTAAGGGAACCCAATATAGCAGCCTACCCTCATATAAGTGAAAGTCAAAATTTTCAAAAAGATACAACCAACCTTACTCACCACTTTGTGTGCCTCATCCGACACCCTCTTCTTTTCTAGAGTTGGATCAAAACTAAATAGTAGAGGTGAAAAGAAGGCATCTATGATCCTCCTAAAATGATGAAGACTTTCCTTCAATTTTAACTAATAAAAATATTCATACACGGGTACAGAATATCAGTTTCCCTTTGAAGATAACCCTGGGAATTGCCTCATCACAACAACAACATACACCAAATAAGAATTCATGAAGAACTTTAGATTGGTTGGCACATTTATCAATTACTCATGAATTTCATCACTGATTTGGGTTCCCCAATCAATATGAGCTTTCTTTCTCCTGATGATCCGAATGTATTCATACATCCACTCCTAAAAATGAGATGATTCTAGCAATCCTTTAACCCTACTTAGGAGAGTAATCATATCCTAGACATCCTCTTTAAAGTCACTCTGAGGAATCCCCTTCGGCCATCTTGAGATAATAGGCCTAGGTGTTTTCAGCCATTGGTTATTAATCAATTTTTTAGCCTTAGTTGGATCTGCATCATAAACCTCTTGTACCTATTTTATTGAAATTTTTTGTGTATTGTTCCATGTGGGGAACCCAAAAAACAATGTCAAAGAATTCAGGATCTAGTCTCATCATGACTTGTCCCAAGGAGTCTATTACACTTTTGCTATCACTGATGTAGTGAGATGCAACCTAGAGAACAAACTCTGTATTATGAGCATAAGTCAGGAATGTGGATACCAGGTGCAGATTGCTATGGAAAATGGCTCTCAAGCTACTTCCAAGGGCTTTTGCTCAATTCTTTTAACAAATCTTCAAGGTCCTAATGACCAACTTTGGTGTCCTTGATTTCATCCACCTTTGAGATCACCATAGTAGGTGGAAAGACACCTTGGTATTTATATTTCATTTTTCCCTCTTTCTTAGAAGATGACTGAGGCTTCTTTGCTGTCATCTAGAAGCACTAGGATCAAAAGATATCACCTTCAAGATCACTTGACAAGATTAGAAGAGGAACTGCAAGAATAGTGAATCAAAATATGTTAGGAGAAATTGTAGCATTGGGAAGAGTGAGGGAAGCAAGCAATGCAGAGCAAGTGGAAATGATCAATTTTGCACAGAAAACAAAGTGTGAGTGAAGAAATGAAGTTTGGAGCGCAAGCAGAGTGATTTTAGAGTGTTAATGGAAAAAACTTCCTTTTGTGTAGGAGTGTTGAAAATTAGCACTCCTACATCTTGAGATGTTGATTAACATGTAGGGGTGTTGAAAATCAGCGCTCCTACATGTTTTGCATTTGATATGTAAAAAGTGTCAAGGCGTGAAAATCGACACCTTGACATGTTATCTCACACTTTGAAAAAGTGGAAGTGTAGAGGTAGGGAAAAAAGAGCTCTTTGCATTTTTAAGACTAGGCGCTCCATGTAGGAGCGGTGATTTTCACCGCTCCTACATTGGGAGTTGATGAAAAATTCCAAATGTAGTCGCAAAAAATTTCAACGCCTTGACATTTTGATGAGGGAAAACCTTAGTGTATTGGTGGTGAATTTCACCACTTTAACATTGAAGTTTGTGGAAGGTTGGTGTTCAAGCGGTGATTTTCACTGCTTGAGCAATCAAAGTTAGTGAAAATCCCCATTCGAAATCACTTGTAGACTTTGACATATTTTTTGAAAAAACAAATTCACCGCCTTATACAATTTGAGCTAGATGAAGATTGTAAGGTCAAGAGATAAGAACGGGGAATAGATGGAGAGAAATGAAAACTAGGGCACAAAGAAGGGAAAGCTAGAAAAACAAGGCATGACTTAGAAGAGGAAAAACAAATTCAAAAGATGATAAGATTCAACCCTAAACAAAGGAAAACATATTGGCAAGATTGAATTGAATCTACAGGGTTATCTAAAAGCAAATATAAAAAACAAAAATGATGAAGGAAAGAAAAAGTGACATACCTGGAGGGAAAAACATGAAACCCTAGAAATAAAAACTCGAAAGAAAACTCGGGTGTGGGTCCACAGTGGTTTGAAAACATCCAACACAGAGAGGAGATGTGAGAGATGAAATGAAATAAAGTGAGATTAGTCTAAAAACACTTAAAAAGTCGCTTTAGAGAAGATAGTAAATGCAACTTAAGTTGAAAATGTTAATTGTGGAAAACTCAAAGGCGAAACACATGCTCAAGTGGTGAAAATAACCACTCTTGCATGTAGAAAATGAAGTGATGAAAAAAGTGCACTAGTGGTGAAAATCACTGCTCATCTATAAAAGACTTAAGAAAGACAAAAAGTGTACAAGTGGCAATTTTCACTACAAGTGCGCATTTTTGGAACAGTGGACAAAGTGTAGGAGCGTTAATTTTCAACGCTCCTACATTTGGAGGTGAAAATGACTAAGGCACATGTAGGAGCACTGATTTTCAGCACTCCAACATGTTTGACAACTTTACTAACTCTCAAGGGTTGAGAGTTCACGAAGAGGCTCATTTCAAAGCTCTTCAAAAGACAGATGGGGGGGAACACTCAAACAAAATATTTGAGATTCTGGACCGCACATCGAGGTGAATTGGAATTTGCCTCATTTTTTGTGCTTTAAAATCACAAAACTATGAAACAAACAAGTTTCGTAGGGGGGTTATTCGTGAATCGAGCACTGCTAGATTCCATGATAACAGCTAGCTCCAGCTGGGGATCTTCCTTCAGTCATTCTCAAAATTGACTAAAGGGAGAAGAACTCCAGAATTCAAGTGCCTTTATCCATCCATTGGGCATAGAGTCAGGCGACGACAACACAAAGACTCGAAAACAAAAAGACACAAGGACTAAAATAAACATATTTACATTTGAACGCCTGTCATGTTACTGTGTAAAGTGTTTGAGATGTTGCCCGTTGTGAGAAAGGGAAAATGGCATTCCATCTTCGTATGCCAATAGGAAACTTTTTTCACCATGTAGTTGATGAACTTTGAAAGGTCCTATCCATAGTGAATCAAACTTCTCATGCATACCCTTTGGCTCTCTTCGCTTGTCCCATAAGAGAACAAGATCACTAATTTGAAAATCACAAGACTTGGCCTTCTTTTCAAAAAGCTTCTTGACTTGGTCTTGATGCTCTGTAATGCGGTTAGCCACTTGAACTCGATTCTCTTCCAATTCAGAGAAATACATTATCTGCTTGTCAAGCGAATTATCAAAAGTCTCATCTTCAATGGCCTTAGCCGATTTGAGGGCTGGAAGTTCTAAGTTTATGGGAATTTTTTGCATTCACCAAAATTTTATTTCTTAATTCAACCTGACCATTACCTTGTGGGTAATAGTTGGAAGAATGTGACAAAGCTATACCATGTTAAAAAAAAAAACTTAGTTATCTCACTTGACAAGAAGGCAGAAGCATTGCCAGCAACAATTTTGTTCGGCACACTGAACCTGGAAATGATATTTTCTTTTAAGAAACTACGTACCACTTCAAAAGTAGCATGCTTAATTGAAATTGCTTCCACCCACTTGGTGAAGTAATCAGTTGCAGTTAGGACATAGGTGTGTCTTACACTTGATGGTGGATTCACCGCATCGATGAAATTAATTCCTCACTGTTGGAAGGGTTCTTCAATAACAACTGGTTTTAGAGGCAAAGCCGCTAGCTTTGGCTTACCAATGAATTGTTGACACAGTTCACATTTACGCACCCAAGAGTACGCATCCTGGAATAGTGTGGGCTAGTAGTACTTTTCTCTTAGGATTTTGTGAGTGATAACCAGCGCTGAAAAGTGTCCTCCACATGCTAAGTCATGATATGACATCAACAATCTTTCCTGTTGTTCTTCATCAACACATCGCAAGAAAGTTCTATCCAATGCATGTTTGTACAAACCATTGTCCCATAAGACAAATTTTTTTGACTTTAGTTTGATGGTCCTTTTCTCCTTTGGAGTCAAATGATAAGGACGTTCCCCATAAGTGAGAAAATGGGAAATGTTGGAATACCACTCATTAGTTGTACTGACGAATAACACCATTGGAAGTTCACTTGGATTTGACTCAGTCTCTAAAATTTCTTCATCAGGATTATTTTCAGCAATGAGCTGACACAGTCTTCACCCATGTATCAACTTGATAGGCTTGATTTCCATGTCATATTCTTAAATGTTGGCATTCTAATTGCTTCTTTTTGTTCCAAACTCCTGTTGTGTTAAGATGGACTTAATAGTTGAATCTAGAACTAGGACTTCGACATGGATATTAAGAATGTAGAACTGGAAATGTTTAACAACTTTGACCATGGAAAAATCATGTTTTTCCATTTGGGAATATTTCAATTCATAATTCTTTAGAGGGAAGCTCATGAATGCAATCGAAGATTCAAAACCCTCACTGTTTTCTTGCACCAGAATCGCTGAAAGTGTATGCTCAAAAGCATAACTATGCATGATGAATTCTTTGGTGTAGTCTGGGAAAACTAACACTGGTCCATGAGCAATGGCCTCCTTGATATCATCAAACACAACTTTCCCTTTTTTCGTCCAATGAAAAGTGGTATTACCTTTCATCATATTAATGATATGATGAGTCTTTTCTGCAAAGTCTGGAAGGAATCTTCGCAAAAAGTTTACTTTTCCAAAGAAGGAATGGACAACCTTCTTGCTTGATGGTAGAGTGAGTGATTTTATACTTTTAACTCTTTCTAAGTCAATCTTGATTCCTTCTGTGGACACCACGTGACTAAGAATTTTACCTTTTGTAACCCCAAAATTGACTTTTTGGGGTTCAAGGAAATACCATGTTGTCGGCATCGCTCCAAGATTTTCCTTAGATGGTAAAAATGTTCATGATGTTTTTTAGAAAAAACCATAAGATCATCAAGATACACCACAATGAACTTACCCAGCACATCACAAAAATCCAAGTCCATAGCTTGTTGAAATGTGGTGCTAACATTTATCAGGCCAAAAGGCATTCTATGATATGCAAAGGTGCCCCATGGCATTGTAAAATCCATCTTGTGTTGATCACTTGAATTGACTTCAATTTGGTTGTAACCAGAAAAACCATCCAGCATGGAGAACATTTTAGATCCAGTCACGTTTTGAACAACTTGGTCCATCACTAGAAGAGGATAATTATCCTTGAGAGACAACTGGTTCAGATTTCTAAAATCCACACAAATACGGATCTCACCATTTTTCTTATGAACAGGAACAATATTTGCTATCCATGTTGAATGATGGATAGGGAATATTATTTGTGTGTTCAACATTTTTTAAACTTTCGCAAGGATTGTTCCAAAAAAATTTGGGTTGTATTGCCTTTGATTTTTTTTATAAGGCAATGCTCCAACCTTAAATGGAATTTCATGTTGCACCTCCTTCGGTCGAAAGGATTTTAGATCTTCATATGAATATGCCAAGACATCCATATATTCTTGTAATAGCTTAGAAAATTGCTTTCTCTCTTCGATGGTGCAACACTTACCAATGTTTACCATCTTAGGATCTGCTTTAGTTCCTAAGTTGATCTATTCAACCTCATTAGACGAATCAGAGTTTGAGAGTTGTTTCTTGACATAGTGATCATTGAAAATCTGCTAGTTTTTTGAATTATCAAGAACACTCAGGCAAAAAACCAACTCAATGGTATAGGTGGAACCATGAAAGTCTTTATGCGGTATCAAGAGCATGGCCGAAACTACTAAGGAATCAACCCTGTTGATCTATATATTCCTTACTATGAATCACTTAACAAACTTGTTAGATTCACCAGGATACAGATTTAAAATTAAGATCGTAAATGACGATGCTTGTGAATTGAGCAAATAAACACATAAAATGCAGGAAAGTAAAGAATCTGACAATATCATGCAACAACAAAAGAGAGATAAAGATTTGTTTACGGAGTTCAATAGTTTTTGGCTACGTCTCTGGATACGCAAATACGCGTGATCGATGCCATTATTATGATGCAACTTCTTTTTACACCACGATGGTCTTTCACTGAGTTACAATCTGCTTCCCACTGAAAACACTGTCTTGACAAGAACTTTCTAGCATCCACACTGCCTAGTCCTTATGTCACCTTTACAATGCTTTCAGACAATGAAACTGCAACTCTCTCTCTCTCTCGACAAGAGTACATAGGCATCAAGCCTTTAAAAATGACTCAAAAGTCGTACAAAATCTCTCAATGGACTCACTAAGTTCTTCTCTTCTCCTAGAGACCACTTAGCCCATTACAAGAAAATTCTCACTTTCCCATAAACCCTTTACTAAGAGAAAATAAAACTCTCCAAGAGCTAAAAATGAGAACACACTTCACAAGACTCCTCAAGTCTCCTTAATCCCGGAATTATGAATCTCCGAATGAAATAAACACTCACACCATCTCCCTTTTATACATAAAGTTGGCTAAAAATTCCCAAACCACCTTATTTAATGCTATAACAAAATAATTAACTCCCTAACAATTTCCCCATCGAACATAATCTCTTTTAGTTTACAAGGTTTTGGCTATATTCAAAATGGGAATTATTCTTTAACTAAAGGAAGTTGTTTGTTAACAACTCGGCCTCAACCTGTCAACAAAATCAAACTAACACCAATAATAAATTGAGTTATAACGGTGGTCTGTCGGCAACCATCTATTTTGCTGCGCCGGTCGTCACGGGTTCCAAACCCGTCGGTGCTTTGTTTTAAAACAAACTCTAGAAAATCAAATGACAAAAAGAATCCGGACTCCACATATAGTGAGCTCTCCGCACGCGGTGCAATGGCTCAACCGCCGACTAAAATGGGCGAGGTCGCGGGGTCAAACCCCAACAAACATTTTGTTAAAACAAACCACTCAGCCGACGGAGAATGGAGGGAGAGAGAAAGAGACATGTGTGGCCCCCGAACGCTGCCACGTGGCATGACCTGATTCGCTGCACGAGACACGCAATCTGCCTAGTCACCTGCCAACTGTCTGCCACATCAACGCTGACTCAATGCCACCTATGCGCTGACTGGACAACAGACCGTCACTGTACGGCTGGTTTGGACTAACACGTGTCAACCACCGATTGGTCCACTTCGGATTTCCACGGATTGCTGACGTCATCACGCACGGATGCTAACGTCAGCTAGGGATGATGACATCATCATTGTGCCCTCTGTTCACCAAGTCAACCTGAAACTTTGACCGGCTATATCTTGTGCATATGAGCTCCGTTTTCGACGAAACGAACACCAGCGGAATTGTCTCGACGAACACTTCAATTTGACACAAATTTTGACAAATTTTGAGATGATCATTTTTTTCGCTTCCTGTCAGCCCCTAGTACCCTATTTGACCGGACCTTTGACCAAGCATAACTCGCATGTATGATCTCCTTTTGACATGATTCAAGTTGCATCGGAATCCTGTCGGTGAGCTCTTCGATCTGAGACTACTTTCTCCTTATTTGAGGATAGTCAATTTTCCAGTCAACCATCTGGCATCCTCAGCCCTTATTGAACTTTGACCGAGCATATCTCGAGCAAACGAACTCCTTTTGACACACTTCAAGTTGCGTCAGGATTGTATCATTGTGCTCTATGCATTGATGCCAATTCTGGGAGATTCTGAAGCTGTTGGATTTTTGAGGCCTTCAAGATCCACCTGGATCATTCCTCCCCACTGAGAAACTTTTGGACCTCCAAAAGGTTCTTAATCAGACACGACGTGAGAGAAAACAACTTCCCATTTGTCCAGTATCTGTCCACCCTTTCTGTGCACCTGCTTCATCAAAAATTTGTACAACAATTATGAAAATTGCAATCACATTGCTACCCATTTGCATTTTCTCACATCCTTCTGCATTCATTATCCTAGCTACTATACATGTACAAAACATTAGTAGCATTAACAAATACAAGGATATTAATGACAATGAGCTAACAATACTTCTAATCCTCTTAATAGGTTTCCATGACAAATCTTCATGTTGCGGCGTCAATGATCCCTGAAACACATGATAGTTAGGCTTAAAAGAAACTACTTCATTTTCATGCTTCAAATCATCTGCTTTTCCCACCTTTGCACACATGAGTGAAGAAGTTTTCCTCACATACATGAGCTTCTTCATTTGCCCTGTGTTCACCAACGGAGAATCAACTGCAATCTTCTTCTTGTCCTTCTTTGGATGAAGCTTGGATGAAGCTTCCAACAATTAGCTTCCTGATGTCCACCTTTGTTGCAATAAGAGCAAGGTGTTTTCAACATCTAGCCTTTCTTGCCTTTCTCTTTCCTCTGACTTGGTTATGAGTCTTTACACGGTGTCCCTTTCCTAGTTGACTCCACCTTCCTGTATAAAGCCATTCTTTTCCAACACTTGGCAACACTATGGTTATTCAACCCACAAAATGTGCACGGTCTTCTATACCATAAACTTTTTATATTGCCAATCTTCTTAAAATCAAAAGAAACATTGGAACAATCAGCTTTATTATACCTTTGATGGTCACCCTTGGTGCATGCATGCCGAGAATAATTTGTGTTCATTCTTCTCTTGGACATCTTGCATATGTCACCACTGCCTGAAAGTGATGTGCCATCACCTCTCTCAGATCGTTCTTGGAATGGTTCTTCTTTCAAAGAATTCTTTGCGTCCACTGCCTTGGAGCATTCTCCTTCACCATACCTTGATCCTACAAAACGAGGTCCAACTTCCATCTTCACATATTCAACCATGCCTTGTCCATGACTACCAAGCCCCTTTCCTTCACAGTCCATCTTGGTTGACAACCTCAATCCAACACTTTGAGGTTGTTTCTCAGAATCACCAAGAGAATGAGAAGAATGAGGAGCTTTCACCAAGTCTGCATCTTTGAATTTCTTCAACAAGCCTTCTTTTTTAGACTTCCATTCCTCATACATTTCATCAACCTTGGCTTTCATTTCCATGAAGGTCTTATAAAATTCTGCATCGAAGACAAAAGGAAACTGATTTTCCTTATGTGATGACATCACACCTCACTGCTTGAATTTTCTCCAAGTATTCCACAACCTGCAACTTGTCAGACTAGCTCTGATACCAACTTGATCTATATATTCCTTACTATGAATCACTTAACAAACTTGTTAGATTCACCAGGATACAGATTTAAAATTAAGATCGTAAATGACGATGCTTGTGAATTGAGCAAATAAACACATAAAATGCAGGAAAGTAAAGAATTTGACAATATCATGCAACAACAAAAGAGAGATAAAGATTTGTTTATGGAGTTCACTAGTTTTTGGCTACGTCTCTGGATCCACAAATAACCGTGATTGATGCCATTATTATGATGCAACTTCTTTTTACACCATGATGGTCTTTCACTGAGTTACAATCTGCTTCCCACTGAAAACACTGTCTTGACAAGAACTTTCTAGCATCCACACTGCCTAGTCCTTATGTCACCTTTACAATGCTTTCAGACAATGAAATTGCAACTCTCTCTCTCTCAACAAGAGTACATAGGCGTCAAGCCTTTACAAATGACTCAAAAGTCATACAAAATCTCTCAATGGACTCACTAAGTTCTTATCTCTTCTCCTAGAGACCACTTAGCCCATTACAAGAAAATTCTCACTTTCCCATAAACCCTTTACTAAGAGAAAATAAAACTCTCCAAGAGCTAAAAATAAGAACACACTTCACAAGACTCCTCAAGTCTCCTTAATCCCAGAATTATGAATCTTCGAATGAAAGAAACACTCACACCACCTCCCTTTTATACATAAAGTTGGCTAAAAATTCCCAAACCACCTTATTTAATGCTATAACAAAATAATTAACTCCCTAACAATTTCCCCATTGAACATAATCTCTTTTAGTTTACAAGGTTTTGGTTATATTCAAAATGGGAATTATTCTTTAACTAAAGGAAGTTGTTTGTTAACAACTCAGCCTCAACCTGTCAACAAAATCAAACTAACACCAATAATAAATTGAGTTATAACGGTGGTCTATCGGTAACCATCTATTTTGCTCGCCGGTGGTTACGGGTTCCAAACCCGTCAGTGCTTTGTTTTAAAACAAACTCTGGAAAATCAAATGACAAAAAGAATCTGGACTCCACATACAGTGAGTTCTCCGCGCGCGGTGCAACGGCACAACCACTGACTAAAATGGGCTAGGTCGCGGGGTCAAACCCCAACAAACATTTTGTTAAAACAAACCACTCAGCCGACGGAGAATGGAGGGAGAGAGAAAGAGACATGTGTGGCCCCCAAACGCCACCATGTGGCATGACCTGATTCGCTGCACGAGACACGCAATCTGCCTAGTCACCTGCCAACTGTCTGCCACATCAACGCTGACTCAATGCCACCTATGCGCTGACTGGACAACATACCCATCACTGTACGGCTGGTTCGGACTGACACGTGTCAACCACCGATTGGTTCACTTCGGATTTCCAATAATTGCTGATGTCATCATGCATGGATGCTGACGTCAGCTGGGGATGATGACATCATCACTATGCCCTCTGTTCACCAAGTCAACCTGAAACTTTGACCGGCTGTATCTTGCGCATATGAGCTCTATTTTTGACGAAACGAATGCCACCGGAATCATCTCGACGAACACTTCGATTTGATGCAGATTTTGAAAAATTCTGAGATGATCATTTTTTTCACTTTCTGTCGGCCCCTAGTACCCTATTTGACCGGACCTTTGACCAAGCATAACTCGCACGTACGATCTCCTTTTGACGCGATTCAAGTTGCATCAGAATCCTGTCTGCAAGCTCTTTGATCTGAGACTACTTTTGCCTGATTTGAGGATAGTCAATTTTTTAGTCAACCATCTAGCATCCTCAGCCCTTATTGAACTTTGACTAAGCATATCTCGAGCAAACGAACTCCTTTTGACACACTTCAAGTTGTGTCAGGATTGTATCGCTGTGCTCTATGCATTGATGCCAGTTCTGGGAGATTCTGAAGCTATTGGATTTTTGAGGCCTTCAAGATCCACCTGGATCACCTGTCATTATATTCCCTTGGAACTACAGATATATCAAAAGCTTTAAATTCTTCAATGTAATCCCAAACAATATTATGATAATGCCTAAGTTTGTCATTTTTTGTTTGGTGCAAATTCCTTACCTAACATACTATCAACTCGACATCGCCTTTTGCATGAATATTTTTGATACCTTTCTTTTGTGCAACTTGCATTCCTAATAACAAAGCTTCATATTCGGCAATGTTATTAGTGTTTTCAAACTGTAACTTGAAAGAGAAAGTGAAAAAATTTCCTGTATGGGAAATGAAAACCATTCCTACTCTAGAACTAGTGGACGAGAAACTACCATCAAACTTGAGTAACCAAACACCGTTTGGGTCACCAAGACTGATAGTATTAAAATCTGTAGCTTTGTCATTTGATGAAGCTTCATGATTTGAGATAGAAAAATCATCTGATGATGACTCACTTATTGTTGAGTAAGAATCATCGCTCTCCAACTCATGTCTTGTTAAAGATTCACCAACCTGTTCTATTTGTAGATAATACATTCCAACACCTGAAGACACAAACAAAATTTGAGCCCTTGGATCATCGGATTGTGTCACTGAGAATTTTGACTCCCTTTCAAGAATCAACTTTTGCATGAAGCCTTTCATAGGTATCCTAGCTTCAGACATGTCCATGTTTAGTTCACCTCCAACATCTTTAAATAAATTGCATCCAAGGAGGATTCTGTAAGATGTTGGCACGCCAACTACTAGAATTGTCATCTTTATTTTCTTTTCTGGGTATGCAACAAATGTATATTGTGCATCTTTGATTTGGCTGATCAGAGGTACTTTTTTGTTCTGCATGGAGAAACGACTAAAGGTTTTGGTCAAATTCAAGCCTAAGGCAGTAGCTACCTTAGCTAGCATCACATTATCTAATGTGCCAGAATCTATAACACAGTTGCTTAATTTAAAACCATTGACAAGTAAAGAAATAAAGAATGGATCAATACACCCAGATGCAACTGGAGGGGTAGAAACAAGGTTATTCTATGGCGTCTGGGGTTTTGGAGCAACATGAATATCAAAAGATGAATCCTGATTTGGGGTAATTCCTTTATCCTTCAAAAACTTGACAAGCCTATCAAATTGGTCGAGATTGGCCTTGAGGTATTCAGCTTCAAACATTTGGATCTTGGTTTTCTTGGCATACTCAATAATGTCAAAATCTTGGAATGAATTTTGTAGAGTGGATGTAGTAACTTCACAGATAGGTTTAACAAAAGGCACACTAGTATTTGGAACTAGGAGATTGGATTTGGGAATAGTAAGAACTGACAGAGGGGGATGGGGAGCACTTGTTTGTTTGCTGCATTTTTTGGTTGCCAAGGTAGAGGAGATCCTCTTTTAGCAATGGTAACTAGCAGTTTCTCCTTTATCGATGGAGCAACAGCTTGAGTTTGGTCAAGCTGATTTTGTCGTTGCTGCATAAAAACAACATATGCATCTGTCACCATGTCCTCCTCCTCATATTCATTCACCATTTGCAAATAGACAATATTGGAGTCGCCAACTAATTCCATTTCTTCATCTTGAAAGAGATCAACACTTTCTTCCATGGGATAATCTGGCTATGCATATTCATCTTGTTCAGCCTCATACTATCTCGCGACAATACTGGTAGATGGAGCTTCATGTGCAAGACTTCCTTGTGGTGCTGGGAGATGATTATAATTTCTATTTCCAGCGTAGTTAGGAGAAGTCCTTCTGGGAACATCCTTGTAGGTGTTGTTGGAAACTTGCTTTTTCAAAGCCAAGATTTCATTTTCCAGCCTTTGAACCATGGGATCAACAAAATTATAATTAGCACTTGGAGCATTAGCATTAGAAGTTGAAGATCCTGATGCTTGCATCTTCTTGTTGTTGTTGTTGGTACTCATCCTTATTTCTCCAGCAAGGATCATATTATCTTCAAGACTGGTAGCTAATTGTTGAGTTGCTTCAACATTGGTGAGAGCTTCCCTATGCAAGAAAAAACTTACTTTGGGGAGTTGCATGTTGATGAAGAAACACTTCAAATTATGATCAGTTGGTCTCACTTCATTTGGGATTCTTATCACTAGCTTATTAAACTTAGCCACAAACTCACGCGTGGATTCATGGGCCTCTTTCTACATGGTTGTAAGCTATACCAATAAGGCGTGTGTCTTCAGTAGGTTTTAACCTTTCCTTGAACTTGGTGCGAAGAGTGTTCCAATTTGTGACAGAAGTAGTGGGAAGAGTATAGAACCATTCAGAAGCAACTCCTTGTAGAGATTTGATGAACAACCTCACAACGTCTTCGTGTTCTACACCAAGAACACCGCAAACAATGTAAAAGGAAAAAATATGTTCATCAAGATGTTGGTTTCCATCACCTAGAAATTTCATAACATGCTTTCTTGAAACACGTGGAAGTTCGTGTAGAGGTGCGGCCAAATGGAGGGGATTGAAGGAACTTCCCCAAGGTTTTGCAAGTGGTGCAGCCATGATAGGTTGCACAATAGGTACTTGCACTAGAACTCTATGGAAAATTGAGGATTCCCTCGAAAGAGGAGATATTAGCCTTTGTGGAGGATAACTTGCTGTGTGTTTCAATAGTGACCTTACTCGTGAAGGAGTAGGTGGAGAATTATGTTGCAACAAGTCTTCAAAAAGTGGATATGCTACTCCTTGATCCCTCAATCCTCGCGTATACCTTCTCTCTACTAGAATGTAGATCTAAACAAGATAGAGATTAAAAATAACCAAATACAAGATCACAATAAGATACTGGAAAACTTATTCACTTCAATCAAAAGCATGAGGCTTTAATTGCATGTGTCGTTCCCCAGTGGAGTCACCAAAAAAATGTTGGGTGAAAATTATGTAATCCCTTTTTAACAGATTACACAACCTTGATTTCAACCATAGCTGTGTGAGATGTAATCTCTCCTCTCAAAAAGGGGACGCGCCCTTCCTACTTCTTACTAAAACTAAGTAAAACTAATTATTTATTCACACAAATGTACTCTATAATTATGAGATGGGGGTGTGTCAAATTCATACTTCTCTCTTTTTTCAGAGAATATGTTTTACAATGCTTCACAATTGGTAGTTCTGATTAGATACAACTTTAAACTAAAAACAAAGTAGTAATTCCAATGTCTCTATCTCATCAAAGCAAAGCTTAGAGATACCAGCATGATAATAATAAATGATAAAATAAGAAAGAAAAGCTCACGAAGGCACAAAGTCATTCCGTATCTTTTCACTGATGGATCCTTGAGATATGTAATGAGTGTGGTATTAGAAGCAAAAAAAATTCTAGATACAACAATTCCACAAACAACATGAATAAATACAAGCACAAAGTCTTGTAGATAATCCACAAATAGTTATTCAAATAGTATCACAAATTCGAATAAAGAGTGCAACACAAAGTTTACATAGATTTATTCAAAGCCCTTAGATCTCACACACTAATTGCTGCCAAACTTGATCAAATCCAAAAGACAATTGATCCAACACAAAGTTTGGTATGCATCTTTCTTCTTTATTGATCAAAATACATACACAAAGATGAACACAAAGTTTCACATATTTGCTTCTCATCATGGGCAACACTTCATTGCAAAAGATAAAATATAAAGATTACAAAAGAATTCCCTCTTATTTATAAAAGAGAGGGAAGAGAAAATATAGGAAAAGTAGATGAGAAAAATTAGGAAAGTTAGGTGAGCTAAATTAGGAAAATCTCGCCTAACAAGTCGAGTTATTCAAAAAAAAATTCCACCTTTTCAGGAAAACATCTATTTTTTTACATGTAATTACATTTGTTGAAATGACATATAAGATGCTGAAAACTATTTACAAAATGTGTAAATGAAAGCACAAAAATATTCAACACTGGAGATCAGAAGTCCTCATGGTTCCTTGCTTTGGGTGCAGAAGTCTTCATATTTCTTCTTAGTCTCTTGTACATGAATGTATCATCTTGACCAACAATGTAATCAACAAGGGTGTGAACTCTTGTGATCGACCTTCTAGTAGATAAATGAATCTTCTTGCACCTATTAAGATGTGTCTTGAGATTATCCAGAGTTATCTGTATATCACAAATGAAATGCATTGATGCCTTTGAAAAGTTTGCATCCTCCACTTGCTTCATGATGACTTCCTTATAGATCTAGGAAAGTTCACTGGGCATGAGGAAAATATGATTTTCTTCAAAGAGCTTATCCGGTAACTCGTTAATTTCCTTCTCTAGAATAGCATGTTGTCCTTTGACATCTTCTTGTACTTGGTGGAGATATTCAATAAGAGACTTGATTACTTGAATGCGGTGTTTGAGTGATTCTCTTACCTCTACATATTTCTCTTTGTTGGGAATTACCCCAACTTCCACCAACTTACTAAGCTTTTCCTCTTTCATTCGTGACCAAAATGATAGGCATTTTTCCATTTCTTTTTTCTTTTGGGAAAGAATACTTTCTTCTTTATCAAGCTTTGATTTTAGCTTGGCTATCTGAGTGGCCTTCTCATCTACAACAATTATAACCTTTGAACCATGTTCTATAATTTCATCAATGAAATCATACAACACATTACCCTTAGAGGAAAATTTCTTTTCCTTTTTCATTGTTGGGTCCTCAAGGATTACCATAGCCAAAGGTTGTACATTACCTAAAGAGCCTGCTAGTTTCCTCAGAACAACTGCATAACACTCGGCCTTGTCCTTATACATATTTCAGGCTTGTTCCATCTTTTCAAGCCTTCCTGCTAAGAAATCTAGGATCACCTATGCATCTGCCTTCGCACTTTCATTTCTCACTTTGCTGAGCTAGACTCTCATGACTATGTAGTCCTCCATGTTTGCATTTCCTTTCTCTTGCGGGGGTAGACCAATTTTTGCAAACTTATGATCAGTTTTTTCAACATGAAGCCTTGAATATACCTTCGCCTTTTTCTTCCCCTTGGATTTTGGAGGGGCTATCTCTTCAAGATCTATCTCTTCTCAAGAGATCATTTCTTTCTTTCATTTCAATACTTGAGATACTAACCAAGGAGGAAGAGAGGGAGTATATGCTTCTTGACTCACTATCAATTCTTGTGTCACAACCACTTCTGTAGAAATGATTGGTATGGTAACAATCAGGTTCGTAACTGTCATGATTGCTCCAGTAGATTGCACACCAAGTTGACTTTGCAAAGATTCATTCATAAATATGTCAAATTCAGCTTCTAATGAAATATCAAAAAATGGAGATAACAAACTAGTGATGGATGATGGAGTGATTGACAAGATATCAATAGTTTGTCAATTTGAAATTGTAGGAGTGGCAAGGATGATTAATGTTGCAGGGAGATGAGAAATCTTCATTGCATGTATGGTAGATGTGGGAGGATGTGATGTAGGAAGAGGAGGTGGAGGAGTGTTAGGATTGGGAGGTGTATGAGGAAAATCTAAAGTTACAGGCGATGACGTTTGGAAAAGATCTTCAACAATGTTCTCATGAGGAGACAGTTGTTCACCGCCATGCCCAAGTTCCTCTTCATTACCTTATTTTTCTCCTCCATCTCTTTCAGATTCCTCTTCTTCTGATGATTCGTCTCTTTCATTTCCTTCTTCTTCAGAAATTTGTTCCTCATAGCAACCTCTTTTCCTTCTGCATGTGTAGGTTCAGAATCTTTTGCTTCATATTCTTCAATAGCCTAAGTAACTTTCTTGCCAATGGTGAAATTGATTCTAGGACCTCTTCAGGAAGAAGAGGGAATAGCTACTTATTTGTTCTTTGAGTGGAGTTCTGGTTGTTGACAAGTTTTTTCTCTTGGTACTTCTCCTTTTGATTTGGTCTTAAAATCTTCCATTTGGAAACCGTGTTTATGCAACCATTCTACTGTGTTATGCAAGATGGGAGCAAGCCTTTCCTTAATAGAGATACTTTCCTTTTTTGACCATTGAATTTGAGGTAAGGGAATTTTAGCAATCTCATATTCTTCATAGGTAGAGTTTAGGATGTCGCCAAGTTCTTGGAAATCCTCTAGTAGATCAACCACACCCAACTCTCTGATTTGCTCAACTGTTAGCCTGCAAAAGTCCATTTTGTAGATGCCTTCTTCATCCCTACAATCAACCCATATGTCTTAAAAATGATAGACATACATGTGATCCTTTTTCAATTTTCTCTTCACATCCTGATAATCAAAATCAAATCTATATTTGTATGTCCTAATAGTTACGATCTGCATCTCTACGTAGACTTATTTTTCCTTTTGTACAATGTGAACAGTATACCTTCCAATTGTTAGTGGGAACTTGAAACCTAGTTTGTCAATTCTCATGCATTCCTTGTGAACTGATATCAGTAATCTGCACAGCTCCACAAGTATCCATTTATCTGAGCTATATCCAGGAAACATGTAAGGGCACCTAGTATAGGAGCCTACCCTCATATAAGTGAAAGTCAAAAATTGCAAAATGATACAACCAACCTTACTCACCACTTTGTATGCCTCATTCGACACCCTCTTCTTTTCGAGAGTTGGATCAAAACTGAACAGAAGAGGTGAAAATAAGGCATCTATGACCCTCCTAAAATGATGAAGACTTTCCTCTAGTTTTAACTGATAAAAATATTCATACATAGGTATAGAATGTCAGTTTCCCTTTGTATGAGGCATCTATGACCCTCCTAAAATGATGAAGACTTTCCTCTTTTTTTAATTGATAAAAATATTCATACATAGGTATAGAATGTCAATTTCCCTTTGTAGATAACCTTGGGAATTGCATGCAACAAATAAGAAGTCATGTGGAACTTCAGAGTGGTTGGAACATTTATCAATTGCTCATGAATTTCATCATTGATTTGGGTTCCCCAATCAATATGAGCTTTCTTTCTCTTGATGATCTGAATATATTCATACATCCACTCCTGAAAATGAGATGATTCAAGCAATCCTTTAACCCTACTTTGGAGAGTAATCATATCCCTGACATCCTCTTTAAAGTCACTCTGAGGAATCACCTTCAACCATCTTGTGATAGTAGGCCTAGGTGTTTTCAACCATTGGTTGTTAATCAAATTTTTAGCCTTAGTTGGATTTGCATCATAAACCTCTTGTGCCTATTGCATTGAAATCTTTGTGTATTGTTTCATGTGGGGAACCCATAAAACAATGTCAAAGAATTCAAGATCCAGTCTTATCATGAGTTGTCCCGAGGAGTCTATTACACTTCTGCTATCTCTAATGGAGTGAGATGCAACCTGGAGAACAAACTCCATATTATGAGGAGAAGTCAGGAATGTGGATACCAGGTGCAAATTTCTATGGACAATGGCTCTCAAGCTGTCTTCCAAGGGCTTTTTCTCAGTTCTTTTAACAAAGTTTTCAAGGTCTTGATGAACAACTTCGATGTCCTTGATTGTGTCCACCTTTGAGATCACCACAGTTGGTGGAAAGAAACATTGGTATTTATTTTTCATTTTTCCCTCTTTCTTAGAAGATGACATAGGCTTCTTTGTTGTCATCTAGAAGCACCAAGATCAAAAGATATCACCTTCGAGATAACTTGATGAGATCAGGAGAGGAACTTCAAGAATAGTGAATCAAAAGATGTTAGGAGAAACTACTGCATTAGGAAGCGTGATGCAAGTAGGCAATGCAGAGCAAGTGGAAACAAGCAATTTTGCATAAAAAAATGAAGCATGAGCAACAAAATGAAGTTCAGAGCACAAGCGGAGTGATTCCAGAGTGTTAATGGAAAAAACTACCTTTTGTGTAGGAGTGTTAAAAGTCAATGTTCCTACATCTTGAGATGTTGATTAACATGTAGAGGCGCTAAAAATCAGCGCTCCTACATGTTTTGCATTTGATATGTAAAAAGTGTCAAGGTACTGAAAATTAGCGGCTTGACATGTTATCTCACACTTTGAAAAAATGGAAGTGTAGAGGCAAGGAAAAATGAGCACTTTGCATTTTGAAGACTAGGCACTCCATGTAGGAGTGGTGATTTTCACCTCTCCTACATTGGGAGTTGATGAAAAATTCTAGATGTAGTGGCGGACAATTTCAACGCCTTGACATTTTGATGAGGGAAAACCTTAGTGTAATGGTGGTGAATTTCACCGCTTTAACATTGAAGTTTATGGAAGGTTGGTGTTCAAGCGGTGATTTTCACCGCTCAAACAATTGGAGTTAGTGATTTTCGGTAGTGGGAAAATTGTAGGAGTGTTGATTTTCAACTCTCCTACATATCTGGAGGTGAAAATGACTAAGGCACATGTAGGAGCACTGATTTTGAGTGCTCCAACATGTTTGACAACTTTACTAACTCTCAAGGGTTGAGAGTTCACGAAGATGCTCATTTTCAAGCTCTTTTCAAGAATGATAGGGGGGGAACACTAAAACGGATTGTTTGAGAATTTAGACTGCGCATCGAGGTGAATTGGAATTTTCCTCATTTTATGTGCTTGAAAATCATGAAACTATGAAATGAACAATTTTCATAGGGGGGTTATCTGTGAATCGAGCACTACTAGATTCCACGATAACAAATTATGAGGGTTTTATAAAGAAAATAACTCAACAAACATATGCACAAGAAGGAAACAACAAAATAAATGTTTCAAATAGAGAAAAGGAATGCTACCTTTTAGGAATGCAAAGGTTTTATGGAGGATAAACAACAGACTTTCCATTTTCCTCTCTATCCACGTAGGTCCTATCTATGTTCCTTTGGTTTTACAACATGGTGGTCAACTTCTTAAACCTGCAACATGCCCAAAATTGCTCCTGAAACCTCTACAATGTGGTGTCAAAACTCCTTAGACTTCCTTCAATGATAACATTGGAGCTACTCCAATGCCATTAAATTGAAACCCTAAATTTTTTGCTATGTGGATCAAAAAGGATAAAACTGACCTCCTTTATTGTTAGAGTAATCATGCATTAGCTAATGATTAATTAACCTTTAATTAATTATTAGTTTAATTTATCCTTTAATTAATTATTAGTCTAATTTATTCTTGTGCACTTAAGCTAAACTTAGGAGTTCTTTATTTAGTTAACTAAGTGTTTTTCTATGTTAACTGAAGTGAGCTATTGTTAGATCATTTTGTCTCATCACATGTGATGTTGACACTTATCTTGATATAATCCCTCTACCATTTAGGGTTGCTCCTATATAGCACTCAACCCTCATTGTATTATCAATTTGGAGATTTCTCTTCTAATCTCTTGAACTCTCAACCTTTAAGGACTTTTGTTTTCCTTGAAGATTCTTGAGGTTCATTTTGTAGTTTTTTCTTGTTAAGGAATATTGCACATATTGTTTGCAAATCTCTTGCATGGAAGGTGTCTTTGTTCGTTGTTTGATCTTGTGGCTCATGTTTTTCACAATTCTAACATGGTATCAGAGCATGGATTCATCAAACACCTTCTTGATTTACGAGTTTTTTTCTTCAACAAGGGTTACAGGCTTCAATCTAGAATCCCTTTTGCTTTTTTTTTCAAATTTTGGAGGTGGGAAATTTTTGGTGCATTTTGGCATGAAAGGGTCCTCACCATTGGATTCATAGCTATCAAGAAAGTTAGATTTGGTCCAACTTGGACTCTTGAG
Source organism: Sequoia sempervirens (assembly GCA_007258455.2). Taxonomy (NCBI): domain Eukaryota; kingdom Viridiplantae; phylum Streptophyta; class Pinopsida; order Cupressales; family Cupressaceae; genus Sequoia; species Sequoia sempervirens. The sequence goes on from VDFB02257820.1 coordinate 41,940, forward strand.
GTCAAATTTGCGAGGGTTTTAAGAAGTTGCTTTTTTCCAGATTTGGACAATAGTTGTGATTTTCATGCATTTTGGCATGAAAAGGACCTCACAGTTGGATTCAAGAGGTCGATTCCATGAATTTTGACTATAAACTCACCCTATTTCGACATCAGGAGCTTTTGAGGCAAAAAAAAATCTTCAAGGGCCTTACACATGAAAATAAAACAAATTTTGACTATAAACTCTCCCTATTTCGACGTCAGGAGATTTTGAGGCAACAACTAAAAATGACTTTTCCAACTGCTTTTTGCCAGAGTATTCTATCAAAAAAGGAATATACCATTCGTCAAAATATTTCACAAGGGCTAGTTTTTCTCCAAGTAGAGGGAATAATCATAAAATATTTACTGACATCATGCTGGCATTAACATGACATCATCTATATGGATGTTGATGTCAATTGTACAAGACATTTATTCACACCAATAGTACGGATAGCTAGCACAACCCCTTCAAGACCCCTTTGTGCCCTAAAGGGGGTCCTTTTTTTCTTTTGGCCATAACTTGGGCCTACGATGTTGGATTTTGACAAACAAGATATCCTTAGAAAGTTGGTTCCGCTAACTTTCCAATGGTGTGGGTCTCATCACCTATTTTGCTACTAGTGCATTATATAATCTGATGAAGTCAAAGGTGTTGTTTCCAGTCCTGAGCTCGTAAATTTTGACCAATTTCTCCATTTTTCACAATTCCAGTGGTAGCATAACCATTTTTTTGATATCTTCACACCCATCCATACACTTTTTCCAAATTGCTCTCTATGTACATTTAATTTAGTTTTTTGAGTTTTTGCACTCTAGTGAATTACTTGGATGTCTTAGCTCCTGTAAAAAATTTGTTTGCATGGGATGACTTGTTTTTGGTTGTTCTTCATGCATTTCTAGTATTTTTTCTTATACAAAATTTTTCATGCACATTCTCTTTTGTAGATGCACTGAGATAAAGTGCCATTCTAGTGTATACTTTTTGGGGTTTTTCCACATCCTATTGTGCCTTTTTTATTCACACTATAATATAAAGTGCCATGGGGGGTTGATGTTTTCCTTTGGTTTACCATCACACCTTTGTCAAGTGAGTGTCCCTTCCACAATAGTAGTGAATCCTAGTGATTCTTGCCTCATGTGTGTGTGCCTTAGTTTGCACACCCTTTTATTTGTAGGTTGTTTCTCCTACATGCACTTCTTGGTTTCACACAGTTTTAGTGTTCCTATCATGGGTCTCCCTTTTCAACATTATGGGGGGGTGGGGGGTTTTCTATTGTTGGTGCTAATGCTTCCTTGGTTTTTCAGTTTGAGGGATCTACGTATCTAGTTATTGTTCCTATGTACTTTCAAATGCAACATACATCAATGGCTAGTTATTTGCATTTCAGTGAGTTGGATCATTTACCATATGTACATTCTTACATTCCTATTTCTAGAGGTGACCTTCCATTTTTCATTTGATCAAAGACTATCGGTACCTATATTTTCAACTTGCATCTTGCATGTTGAGTAGTGTCATTTTGGTCACTCATACATATTCATGTACCATTTGTATCTTCAATTTCCATATGTTTGTCTTTGTTTTCTATCTGATTCGAGTAGTGTCGTTGGGGACACTCATGCAGATTATTGTCTCTCTCATGATCAATGTTCTTCAGATTATTGGTACCTACATTTTCAACTTACATGTTGAGTAGTTTCATTGGGGCCACTCATGTAGATTCATGTACAACATGTATCTTCAACTACTAGATGCTTTTTTTTGTTTTCCATCTGATTTGAGTAGTTTCATTGGGGGCACTCATGTAGATTATTGTCTTCTTGATATTGACATTTGTATCTTTGAGTTCCAAATGATTTGCCTTTATTTTCCATCTAACTTGAGTAGTGTCATTGTGGGAACTCATGTAGATTCTTGCTATCTTGATCCTGATCATCATTTGTTTCAGAGGAGGTTCTTCATTTTAGCACCATACCAGTCATCATTCAATAGCAATCTATAGCTTCTTAGTTTTTCAACAATGTTCTACATGTTCCTCTCTTTTTTGAGACATTTTTTTAGTTGGAGGAGCTTCTCAAACCTTCACACCTCGATTTGGAGGTTTTTTCAGTCCTTCAAACATCTTTCTCTCTTTTGGAGAGGAGTTTTCTCTCACTATGGTTTTCTCATTTTCTCCAGTTTTGAGAGATTCTTTTGTTTGTACATGGGTACCTAACTAGGCCTTGTTTTCCAAGACCCATCATGCATTCTTCTTTAGGTTTTTTAGCTACTCCCTAAGTTCATCTTAAGGGGGGTGTTAGAGTAATGATGTATTAGCTAATGATTAGTTAACCTTTAATTAATTATTAGTCTAATTTATTCTCATGCACTTAAGCTAAACTTAGGAGTTCTTTATTCAGTTAACTAAGTGATTTTCTATGTTAACTGAAGTGAGCTATTATTATATCAATTTTTCTCATCGCATGTAATGTTAACACTTGTCCTGATCTAATCCCTTTACCATTTAGGATTGCTCCTATATAGCACTCAACCCTCATTGTATTATCAATTTGGAGATTTCTCTTCTAATCTCTTGAACTCTCAACCTTTGAGGACTTTTGTTTTCCTTGAAGATTCTAGAGGTTCATTCTACATCCTTTTCTTGTTAAGGAATAGTGCACATATTGTTTGCAGATCTCTTGCGTGGAAGGTGTCTTTGTTCATTGGTTGATCCCATGGCTTGTGTTTTTTGAAATTCTAACATTTACTTTGGTGCCCAAAGATTTACCTCTACCCTATTTTTCTATTTTCTCAAACTCTTAACTATCAAAAACTCATGCTATCTTTTCCTTGAATTTTTTAAAAACACCTTTCTTAAGCAAAATTAACAATGTCTTTGATAAAAAAATGCTTTCAAAAGATAAATTGTTAACAGTAATAAAATTTTGATGTAACCATTTACTTATGTGGCTTTGATTGGACTTGATCAAGTTCCTTTCAAGAAATTTTCTCGTTCTTTGAAAGAAAAGAAGGTTTTTGTTAGAAGTTTCAATTCTGATGTGACTAAAGAAATCATTGGTGTGGCTACTAGCTTGAAGGTTGACAAGAGGAAAGTAAATAAGTAGGGAAAGATCAAAGATAAGGAAATTATTGAGGCCTTCTTGAATGATGGTGAAGTGCTCACTAAGTTCCAAAAATTTTACAAGAGGGACGATTTATCATCTCCCTGAGACTAGGTCAGTTGCATCATGATCAAATATTTCACTCTTGAACGTTATTTTAAATGAATTTTCCATTACCATTTCTTGTTATTGAATCACATTTTTCATGAAGTGATGATTAGATTTATTTTTTCATCCTATGTTCTTTAGAAACCACTGTTATGTAGATGTTTCTTGAATGAACTAAGGTGTCATTGTATTAGGTCATAATCTTTACACTTTATAAATATCATCTCATATAGCATTCCCAACTGCCTATTACTCCTTGCAACTTTGTGAATTATATTCCCACATAGGAATCCCCTACTAAAAATTTGGGGGCACGGGTTAAGGTGTCTAGGGAGCCAATTGTGGCTACATGTTTGTTACCAATTATCCCCAGGGTAAAGAAAGAACTATCAAGGGACCTCCTTCTATAAAAAGAAAATTATGGATTTTCTTGATGATTTTTGTGAGCTTGATAAAAATGAGATGGATTTTGTGTTTGATAAACTTGTCATTGATAAAGGTGGGGAGAGATTTCTTATGAATTATGCTTGTGCCCCTTGTGATCAAATATTTCAATCATTACCCTATTTTTTTGGGTCTTACTATTGGTTGTATTACTTAGGATAAGGTGAAGAGTGGGAAGGACTCCTTGTTGCCCTATAAGAAGGTTAAAATTTAATGAAGTTAATGAGGATAATGTCTTGGTTAATGCTAAAGTTTTGGAAACCCTTGCTATGGAGGATGTTGTTGTTGGCTTGTGTTCTTTGGGTAAGGAACCCCCTCTCTTAAAAAAGAAGAATAAAAAAATTAAGGAAATTATGGATATTGTGAATACTTTGAAGGCTAATATTGAGAATGAGATTAATTATAATTCTAAGACCTTTTTCTAGAGGTAAGGCTTTAGTTCCTGAAGTGAATACGATTATGGGATCTATTTGGATAAGATCTACCAAATTGGCTACTAAATCCTTGCATAATGTCAAACTCCATGATGATTTTGATGATCATATCACTAAAGTTATGTTTTATTATAGTGAAAAGGACACTACTTCAATTTAGGAGGATTTGGTAAGTGAATTTGAACATGAGGATGGTGTGTGTAAGATCTTAGGGTTTGTTGTTGACAATGTTGGGTTTGGTCTTATTAGTAATGGTGAAGGAACTGATTATTTTGAGGAGATGATCAGGCCTTATTCTAAAGACATAGAAACTATTGCTAATTCATCTACATATTTGAGAAAGGAATATAAGGTCATTATCCTTGGGATTTCTTATGCACACTATGACAACAATACAAAACTTTTCTCTAGTATTTAGGATAGGATGGAAACTCTGGAGACTAAGGTTAATAAAATTCATTTATTCAACACCAAATTGATGCACATATTTACCACCACCCTCATGCTTCTATAGCCTTTTGTTAGTGATAAAAGGAAAAGGATCCAGATGTTGTTTCTACTAACAACCCTAATCATAAAATAATAAAGAATGGTGATAGTAAATAAGATTTGTTTAATTTCCATGATGAGGATTGGGGGAATGCCTCTACCCCCCAAGGATTTCCTTAAGTTTTGTGCTATTTGTATGGTTATTTTTATGTTTTTATGTTGGCACCATAACTATTTCTAATTTTGCGCTTTCATTTTTCCTTTCTAGAAACTTTGGTTTCTATTGCCTCTAGGATTTCTCTATAACAAGGTTAGGACACTATTTTCCCACTTTATATAATTAAAAATAATATATAAACATATCCAATTTCATTGTATTTAGTAATTATAACAAAATATCTTATAATTTATGAAAAATAAGTAACTAGAAAAATACTTATCTTTTCTTGTGTCGATGCTTTGACATGTGACCCTATAAATCCTAAAGGATTGTGCTAACACCCAAGGCTAGGATGTGTCATAAAAGGTGGAAGCAAGACTTATAATCATATTGTAGCATGAAAGGACAATTGGATAAGGGTGGATATCTTCTTAATCTTCAGGCTTTCAAAATCAAGGGGGGTGTTCCCTAAGGTGTGTTTCTCAAAAGGAATGAGAGAAAGCATTGATATAATGAGATTTAAGGTAATTTGTATCCCAAAACACATGAAATCCTATAAATTTATCATTAAGTACTAATGTGCTAGTTTACCATGGGCCAAGGATATACCACCTCTATAAAAATATGCAACATACATGTAGAGACTAAGATGCATGCTTCTTGAACTCTTAAGATTTTTGGTACATTATCTCACTTTAAAAATGAATGTGGTGGTAGAAATAATATACATTTTTTTTTAATGGACTCCTTGAGTTTTGTAGACACTTTATGGTATCAAGGTAGTGAAATGAAACCAATATTGCGAGTCAATCTACTCCAAAATGATTCTTAAGATTGATGATTGATGTTTTAATTAAGTGTGGTGGGGTTGTGTCTTGTTAAAAATAATTGTAGACAAGTGCCTTCATTTGGTAGTGCAACAAAGTTAAATTTTCACTGACACTATGTATTACTTAGTAAATCTTTATGCAACACGTTAAATAAGATGGCATGAAGGACTATATCTAATAATTCCATGCATAGCCTAGGATCTATGTGTAAAGACAAAAAAAATGATATTGCATATCAATTACAAGAACATATCTTACATATCCATCAGTAGATCCATATGCTTCCTACATTACTTTGAAAGGATACCTCATAAAATATTTACAAGGTATTTTAGAGTCTCTAGAAAGATAAACAAGTGGAAATCATAGCCTAAATTAGAGAGTGATTAGGATAGTTTGCTAAACTATCAAAAGCATACAAAAATTCATGGATACATTTGAAGTATTAAAGATCACACTTTATATTCATTAATGCAATACAAAGTAATATCACACTAATACAATGAAAACATGAATTAATATATTCATTGGTGTTCAATGTCATACAAGATACAAGACAAAATCTACACTCTCCTTTCTCTCTTTTTGGTCCAAGTAATATACCAAATCAGCTAATAAATCAACCTTCCATCCTCCCCTTTTAATCTATAATACACAAATATTTAGCATTTTTGTTCGAACATTAGAGGGAAAATTCAAATTTCTACAATCTTGTCACCATTGGACATAGAAAATATTTTACAATTACATTGCTTGGGATTGTGCGAGATCAATGTTAGAGTAAACTCAAAACTTGATAATGAATGTGAGCCACCAAGACATCTACAACAATAAAAAACCATGAAATCACTAAGGAAACCAACCACCAAGAACAACCACTAATCAAAAGAATATTAAACTCTCTATCATGTAAAGGAGATAAAAAAAAATTAAAAATATATGATCCCGCCATAATTATGCATAGAGCTTAATACAAAACTCAACAAGCATCCTACAACATACCTATCCCAAAGAAAGAAAAGGAAAAAACCAATAAATTATGAAAATATTTCCAACTACCAACCTCATTGACCATAAGGACTAAATTTTTTAAAATAACTCATGAACTTGGAAGCATAAAATATGGTAGGTGAGATGAAAAATGGATGATGAGGTAGGAAAAAATTTTAAACCCATATGAATAATTGTCATCTATGTGGACACAAGGAGAATCATATGGAAATAAAGCATGGGGGATGGGTCAAATAAGCCTAGGTGATGAGAAACTACTTTAGATGAACAAAATGTTAAGCCATCACTACCATGTTGCTATAGAAAAACAACAAGTCCACCACAAATATACATATTGACTTAATATATGGTGTGAAAAGAACAAGAGCAACCACAAGAAAGAGTGAACATGGTTTTACTTAGGGATTGCCACAAATAGAAAAAAAATTACCACAAGTAAGGAATGTGCTACTAGGAAGAAGAAAACATACCACAAGATAAACCAAGGTATCTATGGTAACCACAAAGTGAAGAAACTACAAGAGGCATAAAGCATCACAAATCCATAATATAGGTGTACAACATCAATTGAACTTGAAGCAAGCCAAACATATTCATTGTGCAAAGGAAAATAATTGTAAAAGAGAAAGTAAGGCTAATTAGTGGAACACAAGCTCTCTCATGGTATTAATTTATAAATGAGGCGAGCACAAATGGATGCAACATAGGATGAGGAGGAAATGTAGTGAAAAATAAGTCATCACAAAATAAAAAGGAGAAGTAAGATACTACAAAATAACACTAGACAACACCCTAATGAAAGGAAACAAATTACAAGAATTATGATATAAATTAGACAAAATAAATTCTAGAATACACATTTGGGTCAACATAGATATGATAGAAGTAAAAATATCATAATTAGTTGATAGAATAGACCCAATCCAACATCTTGTACAAGATTTTACTTTAAATATATTAACCAAATAACTTGTTGATAAAACAAGGTAAACTACTATAAATGTTAGTTATAATGCCCCAAGACACACACCTAGGATATTAGCTAACATTTTTTTTGAAAGAACAACACCAACAAAAAAGATACAACATGTCACACCACACACCAATGTGAATGTCATGTCAAATATAAGGGAACACAAAACTAACAATAGAAATGACCTCACCATTGCTACATGCAAGGTGACACCAGTGGAAGAATTACTAATCATGGGATAAGCTACCATAATGCACCTACACGAGGGTGGAATGAAACCACAATGGTGATTAGGTACGAACTCATGAAAACAACACAAGGGTAGGATAAGGGAATAATTTAGCTCAAGTTCAACACCCTATGCACACAAGACAACACTCACAACTCCAATATTAACCTACACAAGTGGTGGAACATCTAGGAGACAACACTTGTCAACTAGATGACATGACCACCGATTTCCCAATTAATAAGTAAGGTGAGGGTGATAAGTACCCTCAATCCACTCAAAAAAACCTTAAATAACACCCAAATATAAGGGACAAACTTCCACAAGAGGTTGCACTACTAGGAGGTACATGTCCCTCAACAAAAAGAACAATAATGAGCCACTTTAATGTGCATGTATACTTCCCAATGTAAAATTTAGACTAAATTCTAAACAAGGATACCTATTATCCAAGTGTCAACATGGGAAGACTCACCAAGTTGAGGAGAACAACTTTCATATATAAAGTTTCCCTAAAAAATGGTTGGAAGTACTCACTATCTAATGAAATAGAGGATTAAAACACACTTAGAGGACACTAACACACCAAGAGGACATTAAAATGATTGCTCAAGTGTCCTAAAAATGCACTAATATCCTGAAACTACATAGGTTTCTAGAACCTACATCGAAGTCCAAACTCATATTATTATCTTAGCCATAGATAAAATGGATGATTGTTTCTAGGTCTTCTCTCCAAGGACAACACTCAAGACTCATTAAAATGAGACTCCAACACTAGGTGACTCCAAAAAGACCAAAAATAATTTGAATACTAAGAGGGTTAACCACAACTAATCTCCAACACACCAACCAACAAAGGAGACACTCCCTACAAGTTGGGAGGCCTGAAAGAGACCCCAAAATGAGTCCAAGGACACAAGGAATAAAGGGAAATGTTCCTAATGCACCTTACTTGTCCTCCTAGCAAGAGGAGAACCTAAATGATGTTAAGAAAAGTTGTGTTGTCCACTTTGTATAATGTTATAATGTAATTTCTATTATTTATGGTGCATCTAAGGGATATAGGGATGCTTGCATCACATGGGTTAGCATTCTTGGGGCCTGTAATATGTAACATTGTGATAAATAATTAATGTGGGGTTGCACATTGGGGAGATATTTAATATTGGAGAAATTTAGTACCAAACTAAAAATGTGGGGGTTAATGGTTTTGTAAGCTCATGGTATTAGTCACATGGTATTTTTGTGTGAGCTTATGTCTATAAAAGCAAGCACATGGGTAGTTATCTAAGGCTTTCTAATTGGTCATTTTGGCTAAGGGTTTGAGAGCATCTCTTGTTAGAATTTGTAATGTTTGAAGCATGGCATGGGATGTGTGGTTACATGCTTGTTCATATGGAGTTTTTATAGAGGGCTTGATGTTTCAAAGGTATTCATGGAGAAATCTAAAGATGTATTGTAATATTTATTGTTGAACAATACATGAGTGATGGATGCTTTTTGAGGTTGTTTTTCCCTCTTGACAGTTTTCCCAAGTTATATGTTGTATCATCTTAGATGGTATGTTGTCTATTCTTTTGCATATGTATTCTGAATACTTATTTGCATAGATTTCTCTATTTGGGTTATGTGGAAACTATCTTAGGTGGATGCATATTTCCTTTCATTTGGTATTAGAGCCATGGTTGTGGTTTTCATAATCCTTGTTGGAGTAGATTTGGTGCATAGTTGAATCCAGGGCTTTACATAAAAGAATGAAGACATTGTAAGATATGATAGTTTTGTGTAGGTTATTTTTGCAAATTTGGGGTTTTGAGGTTCTATATTTGTGCTTATTTTTTGCAAATCTGGAAGTATGAATCTTTGTTGGAAAAATGGTTTTTTCTTGGTGTTCACCTTGAGGGTTTTTGTAACAACCTCAATGTTCTAATCAGTAAAATTTCCAATGTTTTCACCTCAAGTGAATAAGCCATGATGTCATAACATAGAAATGAAATTTTTTCTTTCCATAATGTAAATTACATTCACATTTGAAATAGTTCACTATTTCCAAACTTCCATTGCATTCCATTGTAATTTCACAAACCTTTCCATAACATAGGTTTCATATTGGATAAACTCAAGTCTATCATTCAAGATAACATCCTTCCATATAAATGGGTACATGATATATGCATATCTCTTCTGAGCTTCATCTGGCAATAGATATACAAACTGGTATTGATGTCACTGCAATGGTGCATACAATCCAGCTATCCCCAATACTGGTTCAAACATCCACAAACCTCGATCACCAAATAATGAGGAGAAGCATCACTCAAGAAATTTTTTGCCAACCATGGGCTCAAATGCAGTCCCCCACACATCTGTCACATATGAAAAGATGGCCCTACCCTTCGATGAAGAGACTGGTTGGTAAACCTTATAAAAAAATGCCTATCTGAGCTTAGTGTTGTGTACTACAAACCAAAACCTAATCATACATGTGTTTCCCCTAAAAGTATGAAAATATTGAACTAGAATGCATAACAGGAACATAGTGAACTGACAGTGTAAATAGTGGTAACTTACACTACTTTGGCCAAAGTATTCTCACCCAGTACTTTGAGTGATAGTCATCTTATTCACATACACTTTGATAGCTCAGTTTGTATTATGACCATTTATACACTATGCTTAGGTAATTTCCTTCCATAGGTATTCCCTAACCTCATAAAGAACCTATTCCCCTTTTCCCAAAACAAGTTATGGTATCTCTACCAATAAGCCTAAGCACTAGTTACCCCTTCAATGGGTATTCCTATTCCAGGTATAACATATGAGATTTTCTAGTTTACAAATTAACTTTGCATAAACAAGTTGTTCTTTTCAATAGACAATCTAGTCCCAAGCATAACTTTATAATCTAAAGTTTAGCTTCATAATCTTTATCTAATATTAGATTAAATACTCATAAATAACTGACTTCATTCAACAATGCTTCATGTAATTACGTGATTCTCATCAAGAGAGTAGTATCTTCCAAGACCTCAATCGAAGAATAATCATATCAATAGATGATTCCATTCAAGAGTGTAACCTCCTTAGTAATAAGGATTATTCAAGAGTAGAATCTTGTCAACATTATGACTTCATAACAAGAGTATAAAGCAACTACCCAAGTAGCAACTCTAACTCAATAAGTAATCCCACCTATGTCTCCATACATATAGTATCTCATAATCTCAAGTGATTTACTTAATCACATAGGTGAGTCTCAACCTCAGTATACCCTAATCTTAGGATAAAGTCATCAACCAATAACTAGTATGATTATATAGGTTAATCTAATCCTATATGTTCTAATCAAGGCCAAATGTACAACCCAACCAAGTAAGTTATTCCCAACCTATAGGTATCAATGAGTATTCAAGTACATATCCCAACCCAGCAGGTAAATATTAACCTAAGGTTTCACTCTTTAATCAAATGAACTTCTCGACCCAATTAGGTTATTCTTAACCTAGGGTTTCATTCGAGTATAAAGTATGATCAATTGATCATTCAAGTAAAGAAAATTGAAGTGGTTTTGCATAATGTCGCATCATATCTTTCATGCCATCACTTTATTTCAATGATAACCTTAACATTCCCAAGGTTTCCTAGCATAATAAGCTATAGCATCAAGTCACTTCATGACGTTGATACATATAAGAGTATTAGGACCCTTTCTTAAGCTAATCATGTTTAATGGTTGTATAGGAGCGAATTTTCACCCCTTACGCAAATTCCACTTTCACATACCTTCACCTTAGAAAATCAAATCCGAAGGAAAAATTCCACATCACCCAACTGCCTTCCTTCCACTTGGCGTTTGTCTCTTGTGTCAGTGAGAATATTTGTTGGAGATGTGTGTGTGACGCGTAGACATCTGCGCAGAATGCTTAAGTCCCTAACTTATTTTTGTGTCTAAAGTTGGTAGAGGCATTACACTTTCGATTGGGGTCAATTTGTAACATCCCTCTTCGACCAACCAACCCTAAAAAATAAAGATTCTTCCCACTTATCCTTCAAATTCATCTATCTTCATCTCATTTCATCCTCTAGCAATCCTCTTGCAATCTCTTCACAAGCTCTTGCATCCTTCTTTCACATTCTCAAGCATTTCTAGTACTCTCTTCATTCTTTAGCAACACTTCAACACTCCATTGCAACAACAATACTCCATCAACTCCGCAAAGCAAGTGTGAAGCAAGCCATAGCAATGTGGGCTTGGAGTCTTGCAAGACCTCCCTTCATCACAGTTGAGGCTATGGTGACCTTTCCAAGTCTACTTTCTCCTCCATTGGCTAGTGATATTTTGGGTGGAGGTGGTGATGTTTCGCTCCTCTCCTTTGTGATTTGGTTGAGTATCACTTTACTATTTTGTAGTGTTTATTGCACCTTCTACTTTCTTTACTTCTTTATCACATATTTCTCTCTCATTTCTATTTGGTTGTTTGTGGAGGTGGAAACACCAAAACGGTGGTCTGACTGAAGCAGACCCCTATACGGCCCCAACAATTTTCCCCTCTTTCTTGTTAGCAGGTGGATGTGCATTTGGAGCTAGTTGACGAACTGGTGCCTTAGTGAGATCATTTTATTACCTTATCCTTCATCTATCTACTTTATCATCTTCATTTGTACTTTTCATATTTTATTGTTCTATTTCGCTCATTCAAGAATAGTTAGCTAGTCGTTAGTTCATTTTTTCATAGTTTTTATTGTACTTTCTATCCTTTGTCCGTACGAATATTGATGCGCTACGTTGTTGTTCCATAACTGCACTTTCATCTTGAAATAAAGAACTATCTAAGGTGCAGTATTGACTTCAAAAACCAACTCGCCTAGCCTAAACTTGGATTTCGGGTATGAAGAGTGATTGAAGTACTTTATAGTCCTCATCATTCTCAATCTCTATCTGAACCAACCCTTTAGAGTGAGGTAAGTTAGGGCATCCCTCCGCTCTCGACTCTCTGTGACCTAGAGCCTTGATGTGGTTGGTCCCCCTCTCTTACAATGGTATTTCTACCCACAAAGTGTAAGTACAAGTTACTCTCCTTTCAATGGATAACTAAATCCTAAGTGTAACTCATAAGTTATCTAGTTCAATCAAATAACTTAGCAATGATAACCCTTAAGCTATCCTTGTTTAATCATACTTAGTATACTTATACTAATGACAAACAATCCCTCCTATTATGGAGTAAATAGAAGCACTTTCATTGAATAGCATAAAACAACTTCTTTTTCCTTTCCAAAGCAAATGCTATGATTTCCTAATGCAAGTATTCTCAAGTAGTACCAAACAAAGCATTAAATTCTCAATCTTTTGTAAATAAAGACAAAATAAGAGAAGAATAGTTCCTCAAGCTTGTAATATGCTTAACCAACTGACTAACTTGATGCATAGCCTTCCAACAACAACTTCCTAGATTTACTTTATCAACCCAAAGCAATTCCTCACTATAGCCTCTTACTCAAGATAATGCAGTGCTCTCACAAAGTAATTCTCAGCTCTCATAAAATATCTCTCAACTCTCATAGAATATAGCTCTCAAAATATCACAACAAAGTAAATTTGTAGAATAAGTTTGCAGATTAGTCCGTCCCAAATGATAGAACTTTCCCCTCTATTTATACAGAGAATTGAGACATTGCAGCCTACAGAAAAGGCATGCTAGTCGATAGCTCTCTCCATGCAAGTTGGCTCACTACATGCAACTTAAAGGTGGTAGAAATTTGAGTGTAAACTCATCATAATTTACTATAGATCAACTCATTTAGATGTCAGTAGCTAAATACTAATTCAAAGGTGCACATGCCTAAATAATGACAGTCGAATTGCAACCAAAATAGACTTCTACAGATTATAGAGTTTTCATATGTTGACACCATCTATCTGCCAACTTCCCTATCTGTTTGGCATGGTTTTAACTCTCTTGAAATAATCTTTTATTTATAGGGAACACTTATACTATGTCAATTTGGTCATAATTTTATTAAGCAACAGAGGAAAGATGAGTCGCTTCAAAAGAATAGCGTATAAATGGTGCTTTGACCAACTTGTGCCTTGATGTTCGCTTTTCCTATTATCATGCATTCATAATACTTTATGAAGTTGGCTTTACATTTCATCCCTTTACATCATAGATATAAGTGCTCTAAGTTTGGAATAAATTGTTGCATAATAATAAAGATTTATTTCCATATAGCCTCGACTATGGTTTACTTCCATATTGGCCTTTATTACTGCATATTACTTTTGCATATAAATTGGCCTTTATCTTATTTCATCATATGTATTATTTGACCTATAATACTTGCATAACATATATACAATTCAGCCTCTATTTAATATCATGTATATATAGATATATATTTATATATGCACACATATATATATGTCAATAAATAGCATTAACGCTATATCCCATATATATATATGTATATATATCATTTCAATCAAGTATGTATACATTCGATATATAAATGAATACATTATCAAGTTGACATTCACATAATAATCATATCAACTATGTATATATATTCGTATGGCCATTTTTGCTTGTCAAACATACATATGTATCAACACACGTATACATATGGATATATGTATATATATATACACATTTGATTTCACAATCAAGCACATATACAATCACAATCTTATTGATAGGGAACATTTGTACGATGTATATATACATATTCACATACATGTCGTATTGTCCCTATGATAACACCATACTCATAAGCAACCCATTCATAATTGTGCATAGGTACATCTACCTATGTCCTCTCATGTGCATGCTCCTCCACACACACACACACACACACACACACACACACACACACATATATATATATATATATATATTCCTTGTGGCATGTATGCATATGTTGATATATTTGTATGGATATTTACGCTTGTCAAACTATATGTTGTATGATACATGTATACATATGGATATGTGTATATATCTTATTGTAGACACCTAAAATGTCTCAATGGATCACATTGGCTAACTAATGTTTCATCCTCAAACCCATCCTTTTTTTGGCTTGTTTTAATTAAATAAGCCTAGTTATTGAATTAAATGCCTTATTTTCACCTATTAATCTAATTGACCAAATTGGGTTAATTCACCCCCTCTCACACTGACATTTCATTAAATTTAATTAAATAATGCAAATTATTTAATTTAACCCTAAGTCCTCTTATTTGAATTAAATAACCTAAACTATTTAATTAAATATCATATTACATCTCCATTTGAGTAAATAAATCAATAATTTAATGAATATCCTCACATTCCTCATCTTGCACATTCAAATTTGGTTTTGAGAATTAACTAGAATTTCCCTCATCCACTTTCATAGGGGGAATATTCCAAAGGAAATATTCTCTATTTACCACACAAAAAGGGTAATAATTACTTCAAACAAACTTTGAAACAACTTTGTAAAGTTGTTGCAAAGTGTGTTTGTTTGCATGATTGTGAGCCTTTGATCTTTTCTTGATCCATGTGATCTTTGATTCTCATCCATTGATGAGAATCCTTGATCCATGTTTCATCCTTCTTTCATTTGTGACCATTGATAGATCAAATAAATCTCATCCATTGCTTTTTCATTTGATCTCCATTAAATCAATTATTTAATGAAATCATATAAATCCCCTAATTTGCATAGTGCCAAGGAAACTTTTTTTTTTTTGAATTATCAAATTACTCATTCTTCCACTTGCAAGGGAATATTCCTCCTTTGCACATTCCTTTAAAAGGGGAATATTCCCATGGAATATTCCTTCCCCTTTTTGCAAAATTAAAATTTTGTTTTAAATTGCAAAGTATCCTTTTTCCTCACCCATGAGAATGTTCAAAGAATATTCTCTCTCCTCTAATCATTTGAAAAGGAATTATTCTCATGGCTTCTTGAGCAAGCTAAACTTGTGACTTCTTGAGCAAGTTACCTTGTGACCTATGTGTGTGGAGTCCAAAGTATGTTTTGTTTGGAACAAATGAGAACCTTTGATTAAATCTCTTGCATTCTCACCGTTGATGAGAATCCATGATGATCCATGTCTCTTCTTCCTTTCATCCTTGACCGTTGATTGATGTTTTGATCTCAACCCTTCATTTTTCTCATTTTGCTTTCCTATAAATAGAACACTATTTGGAGACAAAATAGATCCATCTTTCCTTACAAACTTATGTTGTTGAATTCACTCATACTCACACTCATGCTTTTACTCACATTTAGCATATTTTAGTTAATTTTTAGTTGCATAGCTTTAAGCTTCCATTAATGGATTTCATGATAACATAGATGCATACATTTAGCTTATTTATTAATTAGGATTTTTAATTTTTTAAGATTGCATATACATTTATAGTAGATTTGCATACACCCATATCAATCATCTTAGCATAAATCATGTTAAAATAGCTTACATCATATTCACAGTTTTTAAATCATGTTTTCATACATCTATCAATGGTTTCATCATTTTTTCTTCAATAAAGCTGATTGAAGTAAGCTGTCATTATCAAGAGATTGGGAGAGAATTAGCCATTAGAGCATCAATGTGACACCACTCCCCAATAGGATAAGTTTCAATGTCTTAGATTAGAGAGGTTTTTCAAGGTTTCATGATTTAGAATCGCTAAAAAGTTTTAATGGCTTCTTTTTTTGTTTTGCAATGAATGATCTTATTGGGATTAATCTTAGTGGGTTAAATATGCCTCCTAATTCATATGGATGCGGGTGTAGTTAATCTTCACTCGTCATTAGTCACATTTTAGTAGCTAGAAGGAGGCGAACTTTAATGTTTGGGGTGTTTTGAAGAAATTTTGGTTTAATCTCTTAAATGCATGATTCTCCTTAATTTTTAATGAATTCTACATGACTAATCTTCGAGAAAGGTTGTTGTGTTTTGAAGATCTCATGTTTAGTTTTCCAAAACATTTTATGATTTCAAAATTGATCAAGATTTGAGGAAGTTGTCATTATCTCAAGTTGTTGTCCATGATTAATTTTGTTATTTTTTCAAAAAAAATTGGGTTTAATCTCTTAAATGCATGATTTTCCTTAATTTTTAATGAATTCTACATAACTAATCTTGCAGAAAGGTTGTTGGGTTTTCAAGATATCATGTTTAGCTTTCCAAAATATTTTATGATTTCAAAATTGATCAAGATTTGAGAAAGTTGTCATTATCTCAAGTTGTTATAATCTAATTTTCTAAAAATATTTCTCAAACACTTGAAAGGATAAAATGAATTAGCTTTCAAAGTTGGATAAAATTGAACCAAACAATCTCACATTTGCTTTAAATTTTGACATGTTCTTTAAATTTTTTATTTCATCTGATTTCTAACATGTCTCTAACTTCTTGTTTTGGTTTTTTGGTTTCTGCAAGTTTGGACAATACAACTTGAAGAAAAGAAGCATACTATTATCATTTGAACTATAATTGTAACAAGTGTTTCGACACTTTTGGGGTAGTTATAACCAATTTGTAATGCTTTTTAATTTCACACTTTAAGACCACACTAGTTTTCAATTGGGTCTTAAAAAGAATGCTCAAACAAAACTAAAATTGAACCCTCATTTCATTATTGTATTTTGGATCTAAAATTGAACAAGAGAACTTAACATTTTGTTTGGTGCATAAAATGAATTCATCTTTGCTTTAGAGGTTAAAATTTATGAGTGTTTGTTATGTTTTGATTTACAAATGTGTAAATAATTCTCTCGCACCACTCGGCGATCTTGAGAAACAAAAACATTCCTTAACACTTTGCAAAATCACCTACATCTTTCAATTTGGATTAAAAATAAACCCCTTGCTAGTGTAGGGAAAAGGCTTGGTGTGTGTTCTCTCCTTGTTTCATGCAAACTGGGATGATCGAACTACAAACGTACTTCCTTGCTATTGTTTATCTTTAGAGGGCCTACCTCCCCGCTTTGAAAGGAGGGAACGATCTGTTGATGGTGTTTTCTGCACAGCAACAACTCAGACAAGATACAAGTATCCTATCTCTCTTGAAAGGTAAATCTTTATTAGCAATCCTTAAGAGATAACCCCAAGGTCTCTAATGTCAAGTCTTGACAATGCATAAACAGCTCAGATAATATGTGAAAATGTTGGTAATCACAAGGGGCCTTACAAAACAAATGTTGGAAATATACTTTCATCATATGTAACAATATGGTGATGCTTTCATTCCTAAAACTAACCCAAATTCAAAATAATCAAAAGGGATAAGGGTTATAGAGAGATCCTAATGCTAACACCTAAAATCAATCACAACAATGATGAATGCTACAAATGGATAGATCCCCCAATGAAACCAATCTTTTTTTGATCAAGGACAAGCCAACAACTACACAGAAATGGTGCAATCATCTAAGGAAACTAAAAGATTTTCAGACCATGAATACCTTGAGCATGAACAAGTATCCACAGTTGAACTCAACACAATATGAGGTCCAGACCAACTTTACACATCAATCTACAATCATAAAATTGCTAAAATTATGGACCAGAGATCGATCAACATGATTCACATCTCACCATTATCATGAAAGAACTAAAATCTAACTTTTAACATTGAGAATTGAGAACAAGAAACCATAAAACTGTTGAAAATAAATATAAAGTTTGCCAAATCAACAACCCAATTGCATTACTTCTCCAGTATTACATAACAATTTCAAGTCTCTCCTCTCATACAACTACAAATTTCTCCTAACTTGCCAATTATGGCTTTCTACAACTTCTAAAAATGATTCTCTAACCTAGTCTAACCCTTACAAATGAGGAGGCACTAGCCTTTTATAGAAAATTACAGTTTGAACCAATTGCCAAGATTTAATTCATCCAATGGCTGCAATTGCACTTCTAGAAGCATCAAGTTGTTACATTTAATTTGGGAGCTCATGGTACATCATCATCCAATCAATTACATTTAGTTACATTATGACCCAATGACATCAATTTTTAGAAAATCCTCATTGGAGAATAAATATAGCTTCACATGTCTCCTTGTTAAAGGCACCTCCCCAATTGGTATACAACTGGTGGCATAGATTTTTATGCAAGCCCCACATTTAATATTCATTTGTAATCTTTTCCATATTTTCTTCCTGACACGAATCCATATGCATGTCCCCCTCTTAATTTATTCAATCCTAAAAAATAAATACAATCATTAGTAGCTCACGTGAGAAAATCCCATCCATAAAATATTCAAATTAAATTCGAATAAAATTTGGCCCTTTAAAAAAATATTCCATTTTTGGAAACTTTCTGTTTTTGGAAATTTTTCCATTTCAAGAATTTTTCATTTTCAAGAACATTTTAAAATTTCAAGGAAAAAATTTCATTTTTGAAAAAATTCCATTTCGGAAAAAAAATTTCCATTTCGGGAAAAAAAATCATATTTAGAAAAAAAAAATCCATTTTTGGAAAATTTTGGGATTTTTGAGGGAGCTCGGATTTTCCAAAAATGGAAATTTCAGAAAATTTCAGGATTTCCACCCCTTTGCGGAAATCAAGCTCAAAAGGAAATTAGGGGATTTCCACCAGGGACAGAAATTAGCGATGATAACACAACCTTCTCATTTGCATGCATTCTAGGGAAAACGACAGTGCGATGGAAATTTCAGAGATTTCCTAGGGTGAGGGAATTCCACAAGATGCTAAAATCTCCAAAGTGCAACAATTATGGAAATCCGAGAGATTGATGGAAATCGGGGATTTCTGCATAGGGGTGGAAATCCCAAATTCCAAGCAAGGTCAAAATCCCCTAAACTTCATAACTTTTTTTCTAGAAGGAATTTTCAAAAAATTCAAAAAGCAACCCTACCTAATTTTTCGTCCTCTTTCAATGGGTGCAAAATTTTCTTTTTACATATAACATTGAAAATTCAATAATGCAACACTATGGAAATTCAAGAGGTTGACAGAAATTGGGGATTTCCGCACAGGGATGGAAATCTTGAATTCCAAGCAAGGTCAAAATCCCCTAAACCTCAATTTTTTTTCTAGAAGGAATTCTCAAAAAATTCAAAAAGCAACCCTGCCTAATTTTTCGTCCTCTATCCATGGATGCAAAAAAGATTTACATATAACATTAAAAATTAACTTCAAAATCCCCATTTTCCATCTCCAAGGTAGGCGAATTTTCCCCAGAGCCTCAAAATATTGTCCTCATCAAACCAAGTCTAGACCTAATCCCAAAATAACCTCCCAACAAGAGAAAATTTTAAAATTTGACCAAGCCAAGATGCAGAGATGCAAAATAAAGAAGAGGGTCCCTGCCTTCAATGGGGCGTGTGTGTGAAAACTGCACAACACGACCCAAGCGATAAAGAGCTAAAGCCAAGCTCTTCTGAACCGCTATATAAATGTGTGGTTGTGATGAAAATTGTGATTAACAGGAAGTGATATGTGATAGCTCTCCCCTAGTATCTTTATGATGCAAAAATCCCTTGTTCTAAGGGTTGGGAGACCTCTCGAAGGAGTTTATCATAGCATCCCCTGAACTGGAAGCCCTTATTAAAAACCATTGTTTAGAATCCAAAATCCTTAATACTTGTTGGTGCAAGAACGGTCATTCTGAAGCCACCCCATATTTGTTCTATTCATTGTTGAAACAAAAAAATCCTTAGGATCTTAGGATCTTCAGGATTTTAAGATTTGGTGGTCTCGAGAAGTGTGTGTCATGGAGGGGAGCTAGTGTCGCCAAATCTCTAACTATTCACAACGTCTTAGTGTTTGGAGAAATCTGAGTGGGGACTCAACAAGTATGGCCATTTCAACTTAGGATTGTAAATGATTGTGAGTCAGTTTGATACATTGCTTGGTTCCAAAATGTTACAAACAAACATTCACTATCTTCCTCAAAATTTCAAACACTTTGGCTTAAATATGGACACCTTTTGAAATAGTCTTGATATTACTGCTTGTCCTAAGGATTTCTATCCTTAGAGATTTCTAAATATCTTGACTTATATCTCAATCCATATTTTCGAAAGTTAACATAATCAACTATGGCTTGAACTTCATCCTTTTTCACAAAATAGACATTGTGAAAGTTATGGTGTGTTTGACATAGACATCTAGTTTGAAAACATAATCAAGACAAGTGCATGTGGTAAAAATAACCTCATTAAACCAAGATTAAATCAAATGAACACCCCACATTGATGTATGTTCAAACTTTGACTCCCCAAAACAAGCAAATTGAGACAAGGAAAACATTGTAAAACATTGAGTCCAAGTTCCATTATCCAAAATCATTGAGTTTCACTCTACCAAAATCATTTGAGTCCTATTTTACCAAAATCATCAAGTTCTTGGAGTATTATAACCTTAGAGGTATAACATGTTTCTCATCACCTTGGTCTTGCAAAATAAAGGTTTACTCTAGGTAAAATTGGGTCAAACATTTCATCCATCCTTCATCATATTTTCATCCTTCACTTCATCAAACTTTTGAACACACCAACACTTTGTGAATTAAACATCAATCAACTAAACAATAACTTAGCTACTTTGTATGTGAAATGAATCATTTTCCATGCATTTGGTTAAGATAGTTATCATCTTTGAACTAGCTTATCTTGAAGGTCACGAGTCTACCCTAAATATTTCCAAGTTCATAAACATCTGTTATCCAAACATCAAAACATCAAACTTAAGTCAAAAGTGTTGTCCCAAAACTTTTGCAAAGATCACTTCCCACATCATTCACCTTTTCATCTTCCATTATCACCATTGCTCCAAAAATACTTAGAGCATCCCTTTACCTAGATTTGAGTCAACTAGAGAGTTCAAACATTATAGATCTCAACATAATTCTCCCATAGGTGACCCAAAATTTATGGTAAAGACAAGATCACAACACAAGAGAATCATGGATAAAACCAAAGTCACATTCACCTCAAGTGATCCCAATCCTCAATATTTTGATCTAAAAAGTGAAGTTATCTTGTCACAACAACCCTCATCTCCATCAAGGTTGTCTGAAATAGAAGATGTCATGGACAATCCATTTGGACTTACTAGAAAAGAAATCATGGAACATCAAGCCTTAGAAAACGTGGCTCCAATTTCCCCATCTTTTGTTGCACAATCATTGACAGAATGCTTGACTTCATCTACGATTCAACTAACTCCACCCCTTGTGCCAAGTCAACCCTTAACATCTAGTCTTACAACTAGGCTAGGAACCAACCTTGGTCTCACTTTATGTCTAGGAACAAATACAATTGTGTGTATTCACAACACGAACATTCCATTAACTTCCAACCTTCCCCAAAACACAAGATGGACGCCAACATTTGGTAAATGAATTTCATTCCACAATGCCACAACAACCTTGACATTTCGAGCACAACCATCTTCATCCATCACCACAAATACCCCAAGTGTGCCTAACGTTACATAAGGTAATGCGGACCAAGTGCCTCAAGTAGGAAAACAAGGGCAAGTTAACACTCTCATGCAAAGTCAACCTTTGACGAGTGGTTCCAACAACTCCATTGACACATCAAATCAAGTGGTTACCCAAGCTACTCAAGTCAATCCACCATCCACATCAAACCCATCTACCATTGATCCAAATTAAAACAACACCTTGGTTACAAATCCCATCAACCAAGGTAATACCTTGATCACACCTCAAATACAACAAGGGAACCCCCTACCCATCGATTAAGGGAACACTTTCAATCAGTTACAAGGTCTGAATGTTCCATTACCATCACAATATTTAATGGCATCATCTTTCCCCACAATTCCTCTCACTATGCAAAATCAAATGGTACCTCAAACTTACATTCCTCCATCTCAATCCACCATATTGCAAGGAATTTTGCGTTGGCATATGGCTTATAGTGTTTTCATTGATGGCAACCTAAGTCGTTATTTCGGTCCGTAGATCAAAATTTGTTCCTACTAGTAGGCAGAGTGAACAACAAAGTTTTACCAGAAGTGAGAATGAAGAATAGGGTATTTGGTTAGTATGTCAATCTGTATGCTTCACCAGATTATCATTTTAGGTTGTGGATCTTGAGGAAGGTTGTTGAGCATCTATTTTATCTTATTGTTAAGTTTTGTGCTGTCACATTAATTGGTGTATGAGTTAGGAGATCCAGCATGATGATTTTTATGTTTATTTGCTCATGGTGGCCGGCTTGGTGAAAGTAGCATGTCGCAAATGTATAAGGAATAATTATTTATTTGTTTCTTGTGTTAGACATTTTGTTTTGGATCCTAGCTATTCATTAGTTGAATTTGATGGGTGTGCATTAAATATAATTTGTGATTTGAGCCAACCATTGGAGAATATTTCATGTTTTGTTGAAGCCAATTTGAAGTGATTGAAATCCTTGATAGTAGATATATATGTGAGTTCAAGTAATTCATTTTGGTGTGTGAATAGGCGTGAAGAGTAGAGCAGATGTGTGTGTGAATATTAGAAAATCAATTGAGCGAATTTTGATTGTGCAGAAAAGGATTTTTGTGAAGCAAATTAAGGCAAAGCAGAGCGAAGTGCAGAATCAGAAAGAAGGTCCAGAATTTGATCTATGAGATTCACCGGAACTAATACCAGGCATTTGCAAATTCTACTTTCTTAGTTCAACCTTTTGTTGTAATCCAAACATTTTGTAAGGCAGTGAGCCTTCCTTGTTTTGAGTAGTGAGCTCTAGGAAGTGTGCCTGAATGCATGTGCATTCCCTTTTTCTTCATACTTTTAACAGAGTATAAATTGTGGATTAATCTCCACCGTGGTTTTTCCCCTAACAAGGTTTCCATGTAAAAATTCTTGGTGTTATGGTGTTTTGATTGTTTCCTTCATGTGATTGCATCTTTACTTCTATTAAAATGTTGTAAATGGATTAAGATCGAAATGAAATTTAAATATTGTTGAACACTGATTCACCCCCCCTCTCAGTGTTCCTTGAGTCCAACATGTTGAACCAAGGGAACCCCCAACCTCTCATCAACAACCCACAACCCATGCAAAACATACACCCAAAACCCATCACAGATACCTCGACAATCAAATGATCCTACATTACAAGCACATGCCTTTGCTTTACAACAAGCACAATAGGCTTATCAGTAAGCCATCCAACAACAAAAAATCTAGTAAGCAACCTTAGTAGCACAACAACAACAACAAGCATCCTTAGTAGCACAACAACATAAAGCAACCTTATTAGCACAACAACAACATCAAACAACCTTATTAGCACAACAACAAAATCAAGCAACCTTAGTAGTGCAACAACAACAACAAGCTCAACAAGCTGCCTTAGTAGTGCAACAACAACATCAAGCTCAACAAGCCACCTTAGTAGTGCAACAACAAGTCCAACAAGCCACCTTAGTGGTGCAACAACAACAAGTCCAACAAGCCGCCTTAGCCACACAACAACAAGCACAATAACAACAAGCCTTAATAGCTCAACAATATGCCCAACAACAACAACAAGGTTTCTACTATAACCCTCAACATAACATTGTCAATACAAATGTGCTAGGAACATACACATCAACCCCTAAATTACCTTCACAGAATCTCACCCCCCCATACACCCCATACAACACCTTATCGTATTATAATCCCACATACAATCCATCTGTCATCCCAACATATGTTCCTCCACCAAACCCGCAAGACTATCTAGCATCACAATTTAAGGCGTTGTCACAAGAAATGCAGGATTTTCGGATGAGCAAGGCAAAGAAACCTCATACACAAAATTTATGTCCATATCCATTTAATCAAAACATTGTAATGGTACCATTCCCTCCTAGATTTGAAATCCAAAAATTTGATAAATACAAAGGAAGAGGAAATGTTATGGACCATATCAAAGAATTTAATGTCATGTGTATGGAGATTGCCTATAATGAGTCCTATTTGATGTGCCTCTTCCCATGAAGTTTAACAGGTCCTGTCATGGATTGGTTTTCTCAATTGCCTCTAGGTGTCAAATTTTTTCAAGAAATCATTGATAAATTCATATATCACTTCTCCTTTAATCTTGATATGGATGTAAGCTTGGAAGAGTTATATACTCTAAAGCAAAACAAAGGAGAATCTTTTGCCAATTTCTTACAATGATGGAGACAAAGAGCTAGTAAAAGCAAGTGGCCACTTCCCAACAAAAAACAAGTGGGAATTATCATAGAAAATCTAGATCCGGATCTATCCTTCCACTTAAAAATGCAATGCATTACCTCTTATGACGAGCTTGTCCCTAGAGCCCTTAACATCAAGAGAGCCCTAATCTCACAGGGAAACACACAAGTATATAGAGACAACCACCCATCCACTAGTTCTAATGACAAATCTTGCTTTTGGGCTAGGAACAAGAATGTTACTAGTGATGGTGTTGTTGATGCCAAGGTGGTCTTAACTGATCCAAGACAAGAAAACATCCAAACCATAAACACTCAACATGGACAGAACAAATAGTGCTCCAAAACGATAATTCACTTCCTTAGGGGAACCTATGGAAGATGTGTTGAAGAGGTTGATACAGTCTAATCTTATCACACTCCTAGATTTCTCAAACTATCAAGAGCCACAATTCAAACCTCGTAGCTATAGAGAAGATCATTTTAGTGAATTTCACCGATACAAAAGTCATAACACACAAAATTGTTTTAGACTCTAACATCTAATAGAAGATCTTATTGAACAAGGAGACATTCATGTTGATCAAAAATCTAAAAATTTACACAAACCCTATGCTTGACCATACAAAAGAAAAAGTTTGAGGAAAGGCATCAACCTAAAAAAAATGTAAACAATACCCGTGATACCAAAGTGGGACATATTTATTTATCACTACATGAGGAATCAGACATGTATCAAGATATTATTTTAAAACAAAATCCAAACCCATCAACAGTGTTTAGCACTATTTTATATCGTAATGACATCAAGTGGATATCAGATTGTGATATCTCTCCCACATATGATTCAATGATTGGGCATGTTGAATAAGTTCCAAACAAGCCATGAATATCCCTTGTTACACCATACCCACAAACTATTGTGAAGAGTCTTTTACTGATGATTTATCATCCACCCAAGGATCATGTCAAGAGGAGGCTCTTTAGGATAATGAAAGTTATTCCGTATTGAGTTAGGATCAAGAACCCCTATCCCTAGAGTTTCACCAAGAGCTAAGGGACATCTTCCAAACCATTTTAAACTCCAAAGATGTCCTTGATATCACCCCTGAGATGTTTCTTCCAAATGGACACATAGACATTCTTCATCCAAAAAAAGAGTCTCCCACTCTTGATATTCCTACACAAGAGCAAGAAATAGTCAAAATTATTGATTCTTATAGTGATTGTGCATCACCGACATCTTTTGAGTCAACATCAACATCTTTTGAAGTAGTATCAACAGATAACGATGTCATAGAACCAAAGAAAATAGTACATATTCCCTAATCACAGAACTCATAGCAATATCATGTGTTCATGACAAGTCATATTCAGTGGCTAAGGATCAAAGGATACATTATCAGGGCAAAGGATTAGGTATTGATAATACCTTCATAACACCCGGGGCAATCTAATCTACAACAAACATCAACATATGGGGCACAAAGAATCCTTATGATGAAAATACTGTCAACACTACGACTAGTCGTATATTGAATTGGCATTCACCCATCATCTCATATAAAAATTGGGACCAACGTAAAAAGAAGAATTCCTATCAAAGCAAGGCAAATATCATCAAAGAAAATGAAGTAGTAAAGAAAAAAGGACACATCAAGTACAAATGGATACCAAAGAAAAATAAAGAAAATCATCCCTCAAAAAATCCATTAGTCAAAGAAACCATGGGGAAAATAAAAAAGGGAAATGTATCCATCAAAAGAGTCCTCAAATACAAAAGAAAACTTCTCAAACAAGGAACAAAGTATATCCAGTGGTTGGTCCTAATTCCATGAAAACCTCCATTCCCACCCATCATTGCTCATATTCCCAAGTTTGGAAAGTCAAAGGTTCCAAACTATCAACCAATCCATCTCATATTCCTTCATTCATGACACCATCCAATCCATTCACAATATCCAATTCTCACATTGACCATGTGTTGGCAGCTAGCCTTCATCATAAAGATTCTAAAGGCACTTTATAGTCATGTGTGCACATAGACAAGGTTAATTTTGGTATCCACAAGGCAAATCAGAGTTATTCAAGTTTGCATTTAAGTGCTCATATCTTAGCAATGCAACTTCTTCAAGTAGGATATTGTTGGCACGTTATGATAGTGGCCTCTACATT
This sequence comes from Sequoia sempervirens, assembly GCA_007258455.2. Taxonomy (NCBI): domain Eukaryota; kingdom Viridiplantae; phylum Streptophyta; class Pinopsida; order Cupressales; family Cupressaceae; genus Sequoia; species Sequoia sempervirens. Next base: position 69,106 of record VDFB02257820.1, read on the forward strand.
AGTTCCACCGAGTGGTTCAATATGAGGGTAACATTTCAAGAGAATCGTAAAAAATCAAAACAAATCAAAAAATGATAAAAGTACAAAAATATTAATAATAATAATAAAGGATTGAAAAAAGTAAAGATAAAAATCGTCCTCCAGTGAAAACCACTACGGTGGTGCTTTGGGAAAGTACTATGATGAAAACCTAGAAAACAGTCGTCATGAGTAGAATCGAGTGTCTATATGATCCTTCTTAGATAGAAGCATCTCATCCTTGTCATGATAAAACCAATGTTCCCTCCATCCATCCAATCTAGATATTCCACTTTATCTTGATCTTGACAAAGATTCGGCGTATACTTCAACTCTACTCATGACAAACTTTTGACAGGCTCTTTACGATTTTATCTCGTGAAGTCCCATAGCCTATATCTAGCAAGCTAAAACTCTATCAAATCTCTTTGCATATACATTACCTATCTTGGTTATCCATTACATTATGAAGAATTGCTAGACACTGGGGGCAGGTTATTGCACTCTTGTTTTCAAATAACTCTTGATCTATGTCTTATATTTCATAGTGTGACATCAACATTGTGATCTAGGTATCGTTTGCCTCAAAATATCATCAAAAATCCCCAAAAAAATCATAAAATGTTCATCAAAAAATCCAAAAACATCAAAAATCATGTACAACTAAAATCCAAAAACATTCAAAAAATTGTAAAGGAAAAATCGAAAACACATCAAAATCTTAAAAAGGTCGAACATCAAAAATACAAAAAAATTGTACCCTTGTCGAACTACGTCATCTCTGAGCTTGAACGTAGGAAAGGCCATCATTCATGTGCCCCCGAGACACCCTAGGTCAGTCTTTTAAGAGTTTGTCTTAATAAAATGACTTTTCATCACCTGTGCATTTCTTGTCTTGTCAATAAGTTAAGTCAGTCAAACTACATGGTCTCTACGTGTATAACGTAGGCAAGGCTTATCTTTGATCAGCTTCGAGACCCCTAGGATAGGTCTTTAGGTTAGGTTCTTGGTCAAAAATCCCTCAAACCCAGCCATCTAAAATATTCAAAAACCTCCAAAAACATCCAAAATATTCGAAATACAAAAACATTGGGAAAATTGAAAATCCAAAAACATTAGAAAACATTAAAAAACCATAAATAGCCTCAAAAAATTGAAAAACCCAAAACATCCACATAAATTTTTGAAAAGACCAAAAACAGCCTCAAAACATTTTAAAAATACCAAAAACATTGAAATATTCTAGAAAATCCAAAAACCACCCATCCCATCTTGCTTTCACCAATAATAAATTTCACCCATAATAAATTGATCGTCACCTTCAACCTTTGGAAACAAGTAGAAAACAAGTATTGCAAGTCGTAAAGTGAGAACCTAAGTGTCAAAATCTAAAGTCTAGATCATAGGTAAATGTGTTAGTGAATTTTATATCAACGGATTATAATAAAGCTCATCATCATCCTAACATCAAACAACTACCTAATCAACATGTCCTAGGATGTATCCTTCCTATGATGGACATCAATATCAAGCATCACCTTAGCTAAATCAAACATGCAAGAGATATAGATAACACTAACTGTTTTTCTTTGATCTTTTCTTATGATTTATCTTAATGACCCATTCTAAGGACCTCTCAATGATGTCTATCAAAACTATTTAGAGAGAAAGGAATGGGGCATTAATCATGATCTTTCATTTGTTGTGCTTGTGGATACTCTTGTAAAATAATCTTAGCGCATACTTTCTTAGTTGTGTGTAGGAAGGTTGTTTGGAGTATGTTGTTGACTATTGCATATGCTTTGGTCCAATATATTCTAAGTTTCTAACTTATATTCCAACGAGGTTTCTGTATGTTAAGATTTGAACAAGAACTATCCTATATGTTTGCAGAGTCAAAGTCCATTACACTAGATACAACATTTTCCTGGTTATCAATACCTTGATGCATCGTGTCTATGTGTTATATCAAAAAATAAGGAACGATGGAAAATCCCAAATGTGAACAACTCATCATCATGCATTCATCCTCATCATGCATGTATCATCACTATCTCTAATAAAGTCTCGGTGGATCATAGACTTATTGGATCTTTTGAAGCAATCATCAAAATCAATGGACATTCATTCTTTATTCTACTATCTTATCTCTGTGCTAACCTGGTATCATGAAAGTCAACAAAAAAATCATCAATACATCCATCCTACATCCATGAATCATCAAAATATAACATGCATCTCATAATCATACATTTTGCATTATCATTTAAGTTGTAATGAATAATATAGATTTGTTATTCTAAGCATCTTAAATCATAGCATCACATATCATAAGCTACATCGCATATTATATTATAAACATGCATCGCATTGCATTCTTATAAGTAAACATTTGCATTAACCATCCATACATCCATATGCATACATGATCATTTCATAAAATTGCATAGAAAATACACAAAAATAAATGCATCCATAACATTTGTGTATCATATCATATCATGAAAAGATACTGAAAAAGGATATAACATTGCATCCATACATATCATAACATTGCATATCATCTCATAGCATCACATATTGCATAAGCATAAATAAAGTGCATCCATACATGATCAAATATAAGCATCTCATATCATACAATCATAAACATGCAATAATATGAACACATCATATAGAATCTATATTTGTATCATATATATCAAAAAATGAATGGCATGGTACAAAATCTGGATCAATATATGTATATTGATCATAAATACAATATCCATGAGGCTATCAAAAGGGAGCCCATGAATGTATATCTGTGTCAAAGAATGGGGCAACAAAATCAAAAAGTGTTTGTACATTGGAAGCTAGCCCTGATGGCTACTCCCCTCTCCAACCTGCCTCTTTGATTGCTCCTCAACTTAGGGTCGTGCATTGCTCCTCTATGGAAAATCAAGTTGTCAAAGTGCTTGTGGGACATCTCAGTGGTAATGCATCCTATAGTATGCCACCTCAGTCACGACCTCTCTATACAATCTCATGGATACAGTCCTACCCTGGTTAGCTACTATCATCACCTCTATCTGGTGTCATCGCTCAATCTCCTGATCTCTCTCTATGGTCACAACCTGTAATTGCTTCCTGGCATGGTACCACTCCACTGTGATGTCCACTACCTATTTTCTAGCCTGGTCCCACTCAACAGTAATAGCCAAAATCTGTTGGTAGGCCTGATCCCGCTCACTTGTCAAAACCTGCACCTGTTGTTGCAGCTGTTGAATCTAGATATCTCTCGCATTTGTCGGTGGTGGCTATGCAGGCTGCTACTGAACTGAAGGTTGCTAAGGAGGTTTTTGACCAATTGGTGGAGCCCTCGAAACCTTCCCATCTTGGCCATCCTGGCCACCCTGTCCATGTTCCTGTCCTCTGCCCCTACCCACTCCTCTCCCTCCAGGTCTCCCTTGTGGAGGAGCACCCATTGGATCTGTCAAGGGTTGAGGAGGTGTGAACCATGCATCATAAGCAGGCATCATCTGTTCAACCACCTAACCCTAGTCATAGGCCCATGACTGAGCAACTAACTGCCTAAATCCCTCCACTACCTCTGGAGTTGGGATGGTGGGTCCCCATGTGGGCACCTCTCAAGCAAACCTAGCAAAAATAGCTCTGTAAGCATCATTAGGCATATCTTGTTGCTCGCCGAACTGTCGCACAACTTTGTCTGACAGGTATCACTCTATAATTGTATGCCCCTGGCCCTTCATATACTAGGTCTATCTAGCGAAAAATAACTGTTGTGCATTGTCATACCATCCTGGCATCTCTAGCTAGGGTCGCCACCTAAATACTGTCATGTCATCTAGTACCCGCTGCCAGTATAGGAGCCCAATTTGTCCAGTGTGTAGTAGGGTAATGGCACCTCTGTACCACCAAATCACCGAATCATCTGGCTCAACATTGGCCATTTTTACTATCGGTCAGAGCACAACTATATGCTCCCACATGTGAAGTAGGGTCACTCCTACACCAATGGCTCTATCGTCGCAATAGACAAAGTTGTGCATGTCATGATATAATAAGGCCAACATCACTAGCCCCCATGCGAATAAAGTCCTCCTATGGAGCATCTTGTGCCATGCTAGGCCCCATCCTGAGTTGAACCCTCTGCTTCATCAGTCTGGAGCGACCAAACCTAAAATGATGGTTGTAATAATCAATTAGAACATGGGCACATGACCTCTATACATCTTGAGGTTGATTTGTGATGTGACTAGGGCAATGTTCTCCAACTCCATCACATTGTGATAGGCATCATATCTGGCATTGACATCATATATCACCCACTCACCATGTATTAGCAAACGCAGAATACACCATACATCCTCTAAGGTAACCGTCGCCTCACCAGTGGGAAGGTGAAACGATGAAGTCTCACTATTCCATCTCTCGCACAGACCAGTCATCATAGCTAATTGAGTCTGAACGATGGGTGCATATGCAACATACCAAAGGTCGATCTCTCCCAGGTGCTCCTGGCGTAACTCTGACAAATTTCCTAGTCTCTCCAAAACCGTGGGCCTATGCTCACGCAACATAAGTGGTGGAATGACCTCCTACACCCACAAAGCGCACAACGTAAAAAATCAAAGAAATTTGACTCAATTTGGAATTTTCAACTCAAAAATCACAATAGCGTCCCTATATTCAAATTCCAAATTGCGATGCTCGAAGGAATTTCAAAGTGTAAATTGCAAAGTGCATCGCCAAACACATGGGCGTCATGATTTAAGCTTTGGAAACCCTAACCCTAATTTCCAAATCTGGAAGTGCGTCACTATATACACATGCATCACAATTTAAAATTGAAAACCCTAATTTTAAATTGTGAACTACGTTGCTATAATTCATTTTAGTGTCACCGACTCTCAAATGGGCCAAAGTTTAAAATTCAAAGCGCAATAAATGCATCAAAAAGTCAAATTTTAAATCAAGTTTTGAGTTACATACCAGTGGTCCTGAGCTTGGAATCCGATGATACTCTCAAACTTGGTCAAAAATGTGTCGTGAGATCTATCATCATGCCATTTCGTTAGAGGTTCAGAGCTCAAAACAACAAGAATCTCAATGGTGTGAATGCACAAATGAATTGAAAGTGACCCTTCTTGGCTTATTTATGCTAGAAATTTAGGGTTTTTTGCCGTAATTTCACATTCAAGCTAGGGTTTATCATCATTTTCACCAATTTTGCCAAACTAAACCTAATTTTGCTTCTTCTTTTTTGCATTTTTGGCATAATTCTTGAATCCTAGAGCCTTTTTGGACCCCTGGGGTAGCTTTTCACCTTTATCGAGAAATCAACCCAAAATTCAAAATTTATGCCCAATTTCTTGAGGGGGTAGGGATTTAGCTTTATCCTTCTGCTGGGGGCATCTAAAAAATTAGAAATTTTTTATTTTTTGATTTAAATAGCAATTCTTATTCGAGGAGCATTATTATTTGAACCAAGCAAGTACCCTACTAAAGAGGGGTAAAATGTGTGTGACACTAAAAATGTCCCGAATGATATCTGAACTCAAAATGTGTATACTAACATCATTTCTCTTTAAACCCATCCTTGCTTAATTAATTAAATTATTCCAGCTATTTAATTAATTACATCATTTGCATCTATTAACCTATTTTATCAAACTCTGGTCAATTCACCCCTTTCATCGCTAATATTTTCATCTCATTAAATTAAATAACAGCACACTTTAATTCCCTAAGTCTTCTAATTTAATTAAATAACCCTAAGTTATTTAATTAAATGTCATTTCATCTATCCCCCATTCATTAAATCATTTAATTTAATGAATATCACTTTAATTCTTCAAACCCATAATTGTATGTGTTACCTGATTTTTAGCTTTCAGCTAAAATCAAATTTAGTGTTTATTCTTTTTGTGTTGTTTATTTAAACATTTAAAAGATAAACCATCATTTGCTAAGTCAAGTCATCAATATGCATGAAAAAGATTGTCAAATGAAACAGATTACATTTTTCATTCCAATGTTGCAATTACAACAAATGAGAAAAGAGAACCATATGTATTAAAAATGTAATCTCTATTGATAATCATGAAGTGTACATGTCCCTCACAAGCCAAGGGACTAACTTTACTTATTCAATGAAAATAAAGAACAATTTATACATGAATAAGTAAACAAATAAAAATGTGCATATAAGGATGAAGACCAGTCATTGCCTGAGAATGACTGGTTTTGAAGGTGTCATCTTGTCCTACTGCTGCCCCAAGCTACTTATGTTTTCCTAGCTCTGTAGTGCTCCTAGCTCTTGCATCTGGAAATAACAATGACATTAGAGAAATGCTCTAAGTAATGAAAGATCTCAAACCTTACATAAACACTTACCTGTGCATGTATAAACTGATCCCTAAATGCATTAAAATAAGCATGCAAACCTTGGATGTCCTGGAAAACAATGAAGTCATCAAACACATCCAAAATATGCATCTATTTTTCTAACTTGTTTGCTTCATGTGTAGATTTAGGGCAAGTCTTGTTACTATTCTGATTCAATTAAATACAACATGTGGGGTAAATGTGTCTCCCACGAGGGTAGAGCTCAGCATGCTTCCCTCTGATGTTTTAAAGAGGAATAGGAAATTGAGCAACTTGATCAAAGATATACATGTTATTAATGCATTAAATCAATATGGAATCATACTAGTTGATCAACTTTCATTATCAGATTCAAAAGATGCATCAAGTTCAATTATGCATCTCTTAAATAATGAAGGAGAAATCAAGGCATGCCTGAAGCCATCATGAAGCACATGGGGCAGCAAGAAGGAACAATCCAAGGTACTGTCAGGTCCCTCTCACCTTAACCCTATTGGGAAACCACACATCACATAGGATGGTGAGCTTTCATGTCACCAACATAGGTGACATGTGTCTTCCCACTAGGATCAAAGTGAGGAGACAGTGTTTAATTATTGCACATGATTGAAAAGGGTTGAACTGTTGTGAGGACCAAGTAACAAACTTGTGAGGCAACAAGCAATCGTGCATCATAAACAGTCATCAAGGAGGTAAGCATCCTCCAAATACAGTCGTGATCTCATGCTACATCTCATAGAGGACAACCCCTGCAAAGGAAATGATTTATCGAGTAGTCTTCTAATCTTTAGAAGCATCAAGTCATTACAATTGCACCATGAACAGAACCACAAAATAGTCATAATGAAGGCTTTGACAATGGGAAGTGACTCCATTAAAGATGCATTCACATATGTTGTGGACAGTCATAATGCAAGGGAAGTAAACATGTTCATAAAGCAGAGAGATCAAAAGGAACATAGATACAACAAGAGGATAACCCTCTAATAAGAAAATGTGCAATAAAAGACCAAGTGGGAAATCATGACTATCATAAAAGCAAGAGGAATTTTACAAGAATAGTGCTATGGCATCATGTCAAAGACAGAGAAGCAAGTCCACCTAAGAAGGAAGGTGCAACAATGGTTCTCAGCTTGAGACAGAGCTAAGACAAGTGATGTTGTACAATGATGTAAAATCACAATCAATGTCATTAAGGGGCAGTGAAGAATTTCAGATCTCAAACTGGAGAAGCAAGGCTTAATCAAGATAGCAGAGGTATGCCCTTTCATTTCATGATTTTAGATACAGCATTTATGAGTGACAGTCCCAATATTAAAGTGCTTTGAAAGGTAAAGGACAGTCATGAAAGGAGTATAAGAACATGACAATCTTCATCAAAAGTAGATTCACGAAGGACAGAGTATGTGTGAGGGATAGTCCTTATAAGAAAATATTAACCTTTATGGTAATCTCTTTCAAAGAAGTGATCTACAGGTCTGCTTCCCTACCTTTCTGTTGGAGTGAAAATGACACTGAGAGGGGGGGTGAATCAGTGTCTTAACATATTTTACCATTTTTCAAAAAAATAAACCATAGCACATATTTGTTCTCAATATTTCAATGATAAGTGCATTCATGAGTTGAATGCAATCATTCATAAATTGAAATGAGAAATGTAATTGCAAAACAATGAACAATAAAGCATTCTCACAGTAAAGCAGTGAAACAAGAGATGAACAATGAGACACAAGATTTACCAAGTGGAAAGCCCTCATGGGGTAGAAAAACCACTCCTAAACTGCTTCCTTTTAGGCTCTTATTTGAAAACCACTATTAACAATGCCTTATAGGCTAATTTTTGAGCACCACCTCAAGGAGCACCAACCCCTCATTTTGAAACACCAATTTCAAGGAGCACCAACCCCTTTTCTAGATTACAAAATTACAAATAATACAGAGGATTTCTCTGTTTTCCAGATAAGCTCATAGAACCCCTCACACCCTTAATCCATCTAATACCTTAAAGATTCAAAACAATGAATCCCTAAAATATTAGATAAATTAAGGTTTTCATAATTACACTCTGCATCATATTTTCAAGCTTTTATTACAGAGCCTTTTTCAAATTTTTCATGTTTGATACAATAAGTTACACTATCACAAAATCAAATCAGCAAACTCACAGTGATGAAAACACTGTATTTTATATGAATACAAAGATATAGATCTGCTAAAGAGAAGTCTTCACAGATGTTGTTTTCCAAAGAAACTTTTACCCAATAGGTTGTTGGAACCGTTTTGTTTTAGGATCCCTGAATGTAATGATAGTTGGACTGAGAATAGAGTATCATTTCAACACAAAGCATATTCAATCACCAAGATCTGAACAATGCCCAAAAGGATAGCCGTTTTCATAACACAATGATCACAGGACAAGATCAAACAAACAACTTTTGCAGTTACTTATAATGGAGAAGAAACAAAAATGAAATGCATGATATCTTGTCTGAACCCACCAAATATTTTCCATCATTTGAGGAGAATGAAACAAAAACTTCCATAAAGCCATTTTAGAAATCAAATACAATGACAATAAACCTTCACTGCAAAGTCAAATTGGAAGAATATTTATCAGAGAACCAAACCCATATCTCCACCAAATACCAACAATAAATCAAATTTTCAAAATGCCCATAATGCAGTCAAGAATAACTTAAATCAAAACATTCTTTTCTGACAGAGGTAATTGAGAGCCCATTTTTTCTTTTTCCTGATTCGAGCAAAATCAGTAACTGTCATTTGTAAGATAAATACCAAATGATGGATGTGTTACCTGTTCATGTAGCATGAAAATCAAATAAATACCAAACAAATTTGAATCCAACAACCATAGTTGAAAGATTTATAACTCCCACAAATTCCTTTCGCCAATGTCAAGCTTGCATTTGCTCAGATTTCATAGACCAACCTGCCATCAAAACGCCTCTGGAGTCACCCCATATGAGATTTACAGCAGAAAGATAAATTAGCATGGCGATGGTATGGCTAGGGTTCCAAACCCATAAACAATGAAAATGCAATATAATTTTTTCCCTAACTTCTCAAAAGCTAAGTCATTCGATGACTTTCTAAAAACATAATGAGATTTGAAGTCCACAAAGAAGATGATAAAACATCATAATGAGATAAAATTTGTTGTCAAAACATTTTACCTAATAAGCCGACACAAATGATGTTACCACATGTGACTTATTGAAGTCAATTTTGATTATGTGACATATGATCAACACAATGTCAATGTGTTCGATGAAAACAACGTCGACAGCCACCACAAATGTAAGCCGACCCCTCAAACATTATCATGACAATGATAAATCAATATCATATGTAAAAAGAAAAAGGCTTCAAATAATAAAGATAAGCACTTGCCTTTGGATGTCGACTATAGATTCAAGACTTGGGCATAGAAGACTCCAAGTAAAAATGGTAAAAATTATATGCCATGTGAGCCAATAAAAACCATCAAACAAGTGAGATACCAGAACCAAGGTGAATACAATGCCTCCAAAAAAAATGTGAGTTCAGGATGGATTTAGAGGCATGAGAGCAATGATGTCACTAATCCAAGTTTCATGGAACCATTGAAACAATAACCAAGCTGCCTGAGATGGAGTAAATGCTTGATAAAGCAATATAAATAAGCAATGAACCAAAGATATGTGCCATATTTATCAACAATAAGTCATACCAATTGAAACCATATTGCCATAAACATTACCATCATTTGTATATGCCTTGAATCAATATACCTGAACATGTGAGGGTAACAATTTCATAAATTTGAAGCTGAAGAAAGCCTTGTCACAATTAACACCGTCTAAATAACCTAAACCAAGCCTTATCATCACTGTCAGTAACCATAACCATCTGAAAATATATTGCATTCATAAATCTAAACCAGAAGCCACATGAGTAATATCAACATGAAAGACTTGAATCATGATAAACATCTGCAAATGAGATATCTAAAAAGAATAGTTATCAAGATCCCATAGATGAACCAACTGTAAACAACTTGAAACAAAGTAAGCTGAAATCTGAAATAAACATCATCAAGAGCCATCAAGAATGTATCATGTCAAGATGGTTGAATACTGAATATGGAGAGCATAAAGATCCCGAGAGACCAAATCTGAAGTAGTCAAATCATGAGACCCAAATAAGTGATTTTGTCATCAAGGACAAACCATGAACACAACTGAGATCCAACACCTTCATGATTTGATAAGTTTATTATAACATGATAATTGTAGTTGCATACCTTTTCAAGGGGTCAAGTCATGGAAAATGTTTTCTAATGGCTCATTGGAAGATGACTCTCATGAAGCAACAATGAAAAGAGGATAAAGATTTCCTTGTGTTGATGATGATGATTCAAAACATTCATGAAAGTCACTTGAGGACAGAAACATACATCTCTGAACCAATGGTGTTTTCAGAAGAATGGATAGCAGAGATATGAAAGGACAATATGGTGTACTCTAATAGAGAAGCCCCAAACATCATAGCAAGCACAAGAATTGAACATGGGGTGGCAGTCATGAGGATTAAGTGATCACACAATATTCATCACTCACAATAGAAACAATGCATTTCAAGCAATTGTGAACAAGTGATCACAAAATAGCCATTTGCTTCAACAAGTAAAGAAATTAATTTGCATGAATGCTCTTTAATTGATGATTGTACAATGACCTTCTTTACAATGAAACAAAGAACAGTATGCTCATAAAAATAAGTAGGGACAGTCCTCAGGTCCATTGAAGTAATTATCATTTCATTGACAACCCTTCATAATACAAAGTGTACAACCCTTTTGTCCAAGTGATAGTAAGTTGTCATTGTGACAGGATAGTCATAGAGGTAATTTCAATATACAGTGACACAACATGGACAGCCAATGGAATGCAAGCAAATGGTGAAAACTTTCTACTTGTTAGTGGAGCAAAAAGTGCATGTTATGTATTTGTTTCTGAATAGCAAAACGCATGTCCATGCAGTGTGCCTTTAGTGAGAAAGAAAGAAACGCATGCTGCAAATAAAGCATTGGTAAAACACATTTGGTCAATTTTAAGGGAGAATGAAAAGTAGTTTGTTGCTTTCAAAAATGTGTCTACTCAGTACTCGCATTGCCAAATTGATGCTAAGAATTATTATTCATGCATATGTGAATTGGGTTTGTTAGATATTGTTTTAAAGTTTGTGAGGTTATCTCCTGAGACACATAAATAGAAGGAGCTTCTTGAGATTCACAATGCCAGCATACTGAAGAATGAAAACACACACTACAAATTGATATCCAAGTTATGGATTCACCTATGGTATCTGATAATAGTAACACATGCAAAACCATTTGCTACCGGGGCATGATGGAAGACACAATTCAAGGTGAGACTACAAAAGAAGTAGAAGCAAGAAACAAAGATATGTCAGGATGTTGCAACCCCCAGGTCATTGAAAATAGATCTCCTTCAAGGCACAACCAAATCAAAAAGGACAAAAATAGAGTGCAAGAAACCCTCGAAGCCTCTGAGGAAAAAAAAACATAGCCATTATAAAATTAAATCGAAAAACATTTTGGTGCAATGGCCAAGGTAGCATTTTATTGTGAAAAAATTGACATAGACATCTTTTGCTTCAGCTGATAAACCTCTCATAAAATCTCATTCATGTTATGCCTTGCTAGATCTACCATAGTAAAAAGGCAAGATGGAAATACCCATGTCTAGAAATCAACAGAGGGAGTAAATGCAAAGAAAGAATGCCACATCCTGTGGGTTTTCTCAAGCCCTCAAGCTCCTACAAGTATGGGTAAAACCCAAAACAACAAAATATGGAGACACCCATAAAGTATGAAGGTCGTAGCCATGACATTGAAATACATAGATGCCAAGGAAAAATATAGAAAGTTTCATAAAGTACATAGAAAGCAACAAGAGAATCCATCATCTTTGCTCACTGAGGGGTTCAAATAGAGCATACTCTACAGGAAATTGGAAAAGAAAATGCAAGATCACAATGAGAGGAGCTTACCCTTTATTTTTGGGTGAAGAATATATTCAAACCCTGCAGTACTGAAAGCTTCCTTTATGTTTCTCATGGTGGCTAAAGCAAATGAATCAACCACAGAGGAACAAAAATGAAACAAAGTTCATTAGAAAATGCTATAGGCTGCAGCCAAAATCAATGAAATGGCCTCCAAAAGAGGTGAAAAAATGTAGATTTTGTGGAACAATCCCAATCTACTTTCTATTTGATGTGTTTCTCCTCAAAAAATTGTCGAGAAACCAGTCCAGATCTCCATTCTGTATGCAAACTCAAACCCTATGGTGGCATCATGTCGTTTCCAAAATGCTCAATGGTAAAATGATGTTTTTTTTTCACATTTTCCATCTTTTGTTGCTTAGGGTTTGACCCTATTTTGATGACCGATGGGAATTTTGTCCCATGTTTTTAAAAAATGAAACACATATTAATGCAAAATGGGGGCCGATGATGAGTTTATGACTTAGGCATTTTTATGCCTTAAGTCTTGATGCCTTATTTCAAGATTTGTTAAGTCCTTAAAAACATGAAACTTAACTAAGTGTGCAAAATCCCATATAATCTTCCTTTGACCTTTGGTCATGAATTTCGTGGTGCCTTGAAGACTTTCAATTGTTCCTTCCAAGAAGTGTGGAAGCCTTTATGCCACAATAGGCCACATTTGAACCTTTTATTTTTCCTTTGAAAATCAGAAGATGTTGACCAAACATGTGGCCTTGGAGTGCAGAATGAAGTGAGTAAAAATGATCAAGTGCCTTGGAGGATTTTTTATCTTGATTAATTCTTTTGAAAGCATTTTGACATTTCATTATATTTTTGCATTTTGTTTCAAAGTATAAAAATATCATTTAAGTGATTTGCTAATCACTTTGATATAATTCACATGCAAATATAATGTAATCTAATATTGATGGTGGGACCTCTTATATTTTTCTTTGAAATGTAAAATAACTTGATTAAGTGGTGTATTATGAATCACCTAATCAAGTTATTATCTTTAATGCCTTTTTTGAGTCTCGTGTTTTCAAAACACACATATTGCATGGGTCAAAGCTGGGAGACAAAATGATGACTTATAGACATGAGGAGAGTGTGGGGGTGAAGCATTTGACTGTTTTAGAGAAACATGTGCTATTTTGGAGGGAGTTTTGTCACACTTTTGGCATGACTTGAGTCTGAGCTTGACTTTTCACCATTTTAGAGGCCTTTTGGTGTGATTTTGGAAGGTTCTTTTTTGGCTTTTGTGCCTCATCTAACCAAAACCTTCTAGATGGATATGTGTGAGTGGTTTTGATGGGTTTTGGCTTAAGTAGCTTGTTTTGGCATTTTGGAGTTGGTTCTTTCTTTCTAGCAGCAGGATAGTTTTGTTTTTTGGAGCGATTTTTCATCATGGAGTAGTATTGTAACTCAGATGGACTTGTAATACACTAAGCACATTGAATTAGTAAAATAGAGCATTTTACCTTCTCATTTCATGTTTCATGGTATGTTGTTAATGATTGATCAATTTGTCTTGTGAAAATTTATCTTTCCTTCTAAAAGCCCTGTTTAGAGACCTCCTTGTAAATTACTTATGTAAACTGCATTTGAAAATGAGTTGTGTAAACCAAGTTTTATGATATTGATTTGAATGTGATAGGCTATTATCAGGGCCTAGTTGTTTTTTGGTGTATCACCTTAGATATTTTCAATATTAGGTTCATTTTTCATGCAATTCTTACCCTTTATCTCAGAAACTAGTAGTTAGGTGACATCAAAAGGGGAAGCCAACCCATAATCTGGAGGTCTACTTTTGAATAGGACACCCACAACCTGAAAGAAATCCCATGTTACATCCAAACCTACGAAGTTTGTTCACAACTTGGCATTAGGGTGCAGATTTGGATCACTAACAGTATGATTAAACCTTGTTTAATTAGCAATTAAACTAATTTTCCTCCAAAAGGGGAATATTCCCATGGAATATTCCTTATCCCTTTTTTTGCACAATTAAAACTTTCTTTTAATTTGCAAATTATCTTTTATCCTCACCCATGAGAATATTCCAAATAATAATCTCTCTCCTCCAATCATCTCACTTGGCTTCTTGAGCAAGTCACC